>CATIWO010099994.1:0-13453 GCA_949673435.1 Macaranga tanarius | reverse complement strand
TACTTCATCAATTCCTTAACAGTGCGACAGTGAGTTACCATACCAATGATTTCACTGTCAATAGAGTTACGTATTTGGAGAAACAATCGAGCATCCTCTCGTGCCCATACCCGTCTAGATTCATCATCCTTAGGAGGATCATCTGTCAGATGAACATCCTTGGCAATACTTAGCAAATATAACTCAATGGTCTGTCTTCAATTCAAATAATTTGTACCATCAAGTTTATGATCCGTTATTTTGGACATAATTGGAATTACATCCGATACGTTCACAGATTTCTTTTCACCCTCAGTCATATTTATCAAGAATATAGCACACTCAAGAAGAAAATCACAAATCAGAATCAGGAAGATGAACAACACCTGATAATCAAGAACACAACAGGCTGTCAAATGGAGACAGTGTCTACCCAGCACTTAGACGACACCTGACGGACTGGGTGATGTCAGAAACAGACTGGTCGGCTCCCTGCGACTCCGGAAAAGTTGGTCCGGTCGCCGGCGGATGTGTCACGCGCTCCCACGCGCCGGCACGTGAAGACTGGCCGGAAACTGGTGACGGCACGTGTAGCTCACACGTGCTGCTGCTGCCGGCGAAATTTTGGCAGACGGCAGATTGGCGGCAAGCGCTTCTCCCTGAGTGGCGGTGACGGCTGGCGATGCTCCGGTGACGGTGAACCACGTCCGGCAGCTACTCTCCCTTTCACCCAAACACCCAAAATTGAAAATAAACCCCAAATTTAGAATCCCACAAGCTCTGATACCATGTTAAGAAATCCACGGGCCCGGAGAGTGTTGGTCTACGAGCACACATGTGGACTTATAAATGGGGTTGGACCCATGTAACACAAAACCAATTGACTTGTGTTAAGACCTAATCTACACCACTTATAACCACTTTAACTCTTTATATTTTTCCAATGTGGGATATATTCTCCAACACTGTTCAACACTTCAAAGTGGTAATGATGAAATACCAAATTTTGTATTATTTTTTGTATGCATAATATTTCATCCAATTTTGCAACATCCAGTTGTGCAATCCTGTGATATGCATATTTGGCATTTGCATAATTAGTACTTCAACATAATCATAGCTTATTTGATAAATGGAAACATTTTCATCTAGACAAGGTAAGCATTTGTTTGTTGAGTGCTTGCTTTTGACATTTTCTGTTTGGGATTTATGTATCATTTTTGGAAATAGTGTTTAATTCTTATGGTAGCTGCCATTATGCCATATTTAGATTTTTTTTTCCTTTTTCCTTTGGCTTATTTATCTCATGGCACAGGGTACAAAATATATTATACTTGAGCTAAGTTCCACAGTCCATATTCTTCTTATAGGTTGCCATGAGTTGGGCTGATTATTTCGCATTTCGATCAAGTTCTTTAGATTCTCCACTTGATACATTATTTAGTGCACTGAATTGATCTGAATGTTTTCTCTGCACAAAAGGAAACTCGAGCTGCCTTTGTCTCCTTCAAATCTCGATATGGTGCTGCTGTTGCTTTCCACTTGCAACAATCTGCTAACCCCACACAGTGGGTCACTGAGCAAGCCCCCGAACCTGATGATGTTTACTGGCCCTTTTTTTCCTCATCGTTCATGCGGAAATGGATTTCCAAGCTTGTGGTTATAGTCGCTTGTATTCTTCTCACAGTTCTATTCCTTATCCCTGTTGTAGTTGTGCAAGGTCTTACAAATCTAAGTCAGTTGGAGATTTGGTTTCCATTCTTGAAAAGCATTCTAACCATGTGAGTACTATATTAATAGTTCTGTTTTATTAGTTTCATCTTCTATTATTTTCATTGTTATGCCCTATTCTTATCTTTGATAGCCATTAAAGCTGCCATTTTGTACTATTACTAATAAAGTGTATAGGAGCACTTTTAGTTATTTTGGAGTCATTCATCTCTGGTCTATCCATTATTCTGTTGGGAGAATGCAAACTAGGTTTGCAATCTTGCATGATCCTAATCCTAATTTATTAGGATCAACAATGAAGAGATTTAATAATTTTTAAAAAACATTTGGTAACTTTAAAATATAATTATTTCTAAGACTTGTCCTTTTCTGTGGGAACCTGTTTTGGATGTACTGCATTCTTTCTGCTAATGTGACATTGAGTGCCAGAAGGCACTACTATTTTTCAATCTGTGGTACACTAAGTCACATCGTTTTTCCTTTCAACAAAATATTTGTTCCATGTTATTCAAAATGTGTGACACGAGTCATTTTATTGTATAAATATTTTATTCAAAGTTAGAAGGTTTTTAAATATTATAACTAGATTATCACATAATGCACATTTTGAAACCAAACAGAGTCAACATTGATTTTTAAAATTTATTTTATTGTTCTTTAAAACTTTTTATTGAGGTGATTCATAATGAAGTCTTACAGCAATATCTTTAATGTGGCAAAGAGAACAACAACATGGTCACTTGTTGACAGTCTACTGAAATGTTTTAGAAGATATATTCTTTTATTCTGATTTTATTTTTCTGTAATGATGTTAGAGTGCTAAGCCTTGTCTATGTTGCTTGCAGTACATTTGTTAGTCAGGTAATCACAGGCTATCTTCCCAGTCTAATTCTTCAGTTGTTTCTGAAGATTGTGCCTCCAATCATGGAGTTCCTTTCCTCCATACAAGGATACATTTCTCATAGTGACATCGAAAAAAGTGCATGTAACAAAGTACTTTGGTTCACAATATGGAACATCTTTTTTGCAACTGTGTTTTCTGGGTCAGTGTTATATCAGGTGAACATCTTTCTTGATCCCAAGAACATTCCTGCAAAGCTGGCTGTCTCTGTTCCTGCACAGGTGAGAATAAACATTTGAGAAACTAGTTTGAAACTCTTAATTATAAAGGGATAATCAAGGTTTTATATTATAACCATGTTGGCTGTGGTATCATCTTTGCACCTGCTTAGTGCCCTTTTAGTTAAGTAATTTTTTTTTTCTTAAACTTCTCTTAGATGTTGAAAGAAACATTTGGTATGCATATATTCAGGAATTTTAACATTGAAGTTATAAATGCCTAATTAGTAATTTTGTTAAACATGTGAATTGGAACTAAACAAATCTGATGTGAGTCAATGTTTTGAACCTTTTGAAAAGAGAAACTTTATTATAGTTTGGTTATAGTTACAGATTGGTGAAGTGAACTACGGGGTTAGTTCTTACAGCCTCATTTTGAGCCTAAAGATGGGAAGCATAATGATTGCTGTAGTTTTACCCTCTGAACTATATAGCTTCTGTAGTTATGTTTTCCCCCATTTCTCTATCGGTCTTATGAAATGTTTTGTATACAACCGTATTCCTACATTTACTTTCACAGTGCCATTTCTTGTAGGTTACAAGTCCAAATGTGAACTTTTCCCAAAATTAATGAGTTAAATTGCAGCAAAGAGTTCTTAGATGAATATTCATAAAATACGGGACAAAGCATAAAAATAATAGTAACTTATATCCTGGAGTGGAAATCTGTGGGGCTGTGTTCAATTAAGATCTCGTCAAAGATAGGTAAGCTAACAATTTGAAGAAAAATAGGAAAAATCAAAATGGTTTATTGGTTGTCTCTTGGGGTTAGGTTTATTTTATCACTTTGCAGAGGTGTAGCTAAAAAAAAAAAAGTTTTTAAATCCAGACAGAAAGTGGTTGCAGAAAGTTGGAGGTAGCTACGTTTTGTGGATGGATGTTTAACATATCTTGCATGAAAATTTATGTTCAAAGTGGAAAATTCTCATGAATTTTGAAAGATCATCTTTGACCATGTTTCCATTTAGCTAAGAGCTTCCCAGCATGTTACTTGGTTTGTTTGCATGCGTGTACAATACAGTTCATAATATCAGAGGGTATTTGAGATATAATTTTACAGCATGATTTTCACCTGTAGGCATCTTTTTTCGTGGCTTATGTTGTTACATCTGGATGGACAAGTACTTCATCAGAACTCTTCCGCATAATCCCTCTTATTTGCTCTCTAGCAACAAGGTGTTGTAGAAGTCCAGATGATGAACTGGAAGTTCCATCTATTGCTTACCATAAGGACATACCAAGAATTCTTTTCTTTGGACTCCTTGGTATCACTTATTTCTTCTTAGCTCCACTAATTTTGCCCTTCCTCCTAGCGTACCTGTGCCTTGCATACATTGTCTTCCGTAACCAGGTTTGAATCTTTCCAAATCCTCTCCATTTTTTGGGTGCTATATATAATTTTTTATATTACAAATGCAGCATATTAGTATAGAAGCTTTTGTTTCTATTTTCTTTTGAAGTCAGGTTCTTTATCATTGTACTATATGAAAAATATAGGTACCATTAGAAAAGCTGATTTAGAATGGCAAACATACACTAAAGTGCACATCTGTATTTATCTGCTAAATGTAGCATTGACATGGAAACATAAAAATATGATTGCACTAAACTTTCAACTGCATGTTTTTAAGTGCATATATATCATCATGGAACTAGACTTTGACAGATTTATATGTAACAGACTTGGCTCATTTCTTCATAACACGCATGTAGGAAATGAGCTAATGAGTTCATGTGTGAGAACATGTACTTATATTAGTAATTCTTTGCAAGAATTTCCTCTTTCATTTTGCATAACTTTATATTTTACCAAATCATTCATTTTAGAGTCACTAAAGGGACCTGCTCTTTTATTACTGCTCTGCATCACTTCACTTATGAAGATTTCTACTCTATCCTTACAATTTTTTAAATGTATTTGTTTCTCTGAAAATGTGTCATACAGTTCATAAATGTATATGCACCAAAGTACGAGACAGCAGGAAAGTTTTGGCCTATTGTGCACAACTCGATGATATTCTCCTTGGTACTCATGCATGCCATTGCAATAGGAATCTTCACACTAAAGAAGCTCTCTATTGCATCTTCCTTAATTTTTCCTCTTCCAGTGCTCACATTGCTTTTTAATGAGTACTGTCGGAAGCGCTTTCTACCCAATTTTATTGCCTACTCTGCTGAGGTATGTTTGTAAGCCATGCTTTTTAGCATCAAGGGATAATATGCAGATTTTGACTGTGAGAGTTTCTGTTTTCAGGTTTTGATTAAAAAAGACAGGGAAGATGAGAATGACCCTGCAATGGGTGAATTTTTTGATAAATTGGTCACTGCCTATCAAGACCCTGCTCTAATGCCAATCCAGTTTTCTACAAGTGGAAACAATCTTAGTAGTCCCCTTATATCATCTGCTGTTTGAATCTGAGGTATGACCATATTTATGTTGTGCTTTGGGACTGGTGATTCCTGTATCTATTGTCACTGCCATTTTGATGAGAAATTTCCTTTTCTTGTGCATGGATATCCATTGTAGTTCTTATGAGTTGGCCCTGAGATATTAGTGAATGCAAGCATGAGATCAAATCCAATTTTATTAACATGTCAGTTGATGCATGAATTGATCTTAGTATATGCTTGTTGAGAACTCAAAATATTGGTGCACTGCTATTACATTATTTCCATTAGGGCTGGCCATTTGATGTAGGGCATGGTCAGAGGACATGCGTCATGGTGAAATTAAAACGGCATTGCAACATAGTAGTTGAGCTTTCTCCTTGTCGTTAGCATAAGGCTCGATAAGCAGGGACGTGAAGGTTTTCATGTATATATTTCTTTCTCAAATTCTTACTATTTAGGAAGCAGTATTAGAAAGAAAAGATTTTTAATTGCATTTTGCAACTACTAGAAATGTTGAGTGCTCTCTTTTGAACAACCTTATGCAATGTTAGGATGTAGTTTCTCTCTTTGCGTGCCTGTTTTTTTTCTGTCCATTTACAATTAATGGAACCAGGTCAAATGATGAATAATATTTTAGAAAATTTTTAAGTCACAGAAAATCAAAATAAATAATCAAAAAGATCTGTTTGTAAATAATCATAGTTCATAGGTGGTAAGCTCTAGGTAGTAAAGAAACAACACTAAAAACGCATAGGAGGAATATCAGTCGGATCATTGAACTGCTTTGTCCCTTCTTTTGGCATTTTCCCTGTGAACAGTTCCCCAGTTTTGTGATTCACTGCATCTCATTTCACATCTTTACACAGTTTCAACCTTCTTAAAGAAAAGCATAAACAATAACAGTCAACTGAAGGAAGACTTTTAATAATTTGAAATTGTCATTTTTAGATTGGAGATTTTTTGAGAAGGATCAATGCACTTGTTGAAAAACAGTACACACGTAGGAATTCAGATAACCTCAATCCTGAAGTCTGTTGATATATCTAACATATTGTCCCCTTATATGCAGAACTCCATTGTTGTATAGTGAAGTTCTTATCAAGCTGTACTGAGAGATAATTGCACTGGTGGGACTTTGCAAGCAATTATGTAAAGGTTTTTCATAGCAGTTCAAAAGCACTCGCTAGAAACCGAATGTAGAGAAAGAGACAGTGGACTGCTGACCAGTGCAGCAGAGACCGCTCGTGGGTAAGCAAGCAGAGAACAGGACAGGTCCAGAAAAGATTGTCAGTGACATAGGCTTTTTCTTCCTCTCTTCTTTGTTAAAGATAAAGAAGTGATGTTCTCACTTTTAAAACCATGAGTGGCTGCTTCACTACAAAACAAGCATCTATCAATCCCTCAGCTGACTGATCCATGCATTATAGATAAAGTTGTTCTTGTACTTGGAGTGAATGCCCAAAATCATTCTGAGCATATAGATCACATGAGCTTTTGCTTGCATGTTTGTACAATGCAGTGATGGTAATGACCGAGTTTACAGAACTTGAAACCTAAATTGAGTGCATAATTCTCTCGTCTTGTATTGTAATTAATCAACATTGAAGTGTTGGTGATGCTGCTTTTGAGTTTTATGTAGTTTCGTGTTCACTTCAAGATTTCTGACATGAACTCCTATGTCCTATATTTGCTATACAAATTGCTTATAATGATGTATTTTATATTTCGTAATTAAGAAATGAAGCCTTCTCGTAAAGTTATATTTTGGCTTCTTAAATTATGTGCTCAGTTGTGCTAAACAAGCCTTCATATATATACAATACCTTAAGGCACTAGATCTCATCCTAATTTCTTGTTATCAAACTACAGAGATCCACTCTGAAACTCGATTACGAAGCAGGCTGGTATATTTTCTATCACCTGGAATTCAGGGGGATGTTTCAACGTTTAAATGATTATCGATCTGCTAATATGTAGTCATATACGCACCTCGATCTACAAATGATCTATATATGTACTAATTTTGGATAGAAACCTCCACTGTCTAGATAGGACCACAAAAATAGTAAAAATCTTTCAACAACTAGTTTAATAAATATATTAATTTTAACAGAAGGTTAACTAGTCAAATAATAAAAAATGAACTCCTTTCGTGATATTAAAATGCTATAATTTTAACAGAAAATTGAGTGGTCAAATAGTAAAAAGACTCTTTATGATATTAAAAAATGGCAAGGTGGGATGTTAGTGAATCTTGGGATCGCCTCTATTACTGGTGTTGAGCTATGGGGTGCTTATGAAGGATTATCCCTTGCATGGGATTTGGGTTTTAGAAGAGTTGTTTTAGAGATGGACAGTCGAAGTGTTATTCAACTTCTGACTCAGGATGATGTGAGAGTAAATCATCACTTTTCTATTATTCAGGCAATAAAAGTGTTGCTGGAACAAAATTGGGAAGTCAGGATCCAACACATATACAGAGAAGCTAATGGTGCTGCAGATTTCATGGCAACTTATGCAACGTCTATCCCTATTAGTTGCCAACGGATCCAGAGTCCCATTCAAGGGCTGCAACATTGGCTTGATCGTGATCAACTTAGAGTGGGTTATGGGCGCATGGTCACGTTATAGTTTTTTTAGGCTGTTGCCTTCCTTTATTTACCAAAAAAGAAATATAATTTGAGTTAGTGAAAGAGTCAAAGAAATATAATTTCAGTTAATGAAAGAGTCAAGTGGTAATTTCTTTTCAAGATCATTAAAAAAAAAACATATAATTTCAACTTTTAACCATAGACTTCTTAAAAAAAAAATTATAACTTCAATTTTAACGATGGACTCCTTAGATGATATGATTAACAAAAAAAAAAATTATAAATTCAATTTTTAACTAAACCCAGTGTTGAAACTCTTTCTTTTATTTTTATTCAAAAACAAATGTTAACTATAGATATATAAATTTTGTTTTATTTGTTTGTTTCTACATAGTTATCCCATTTTCCACTTATCTTATTTATCTGACAGGGCATAATTCGCCGAATTTTGCACAGGAAAAATAATATTTCAATTAAAAAACGATTGCTCTCCTTTTGTGAAGTTGATGGTTTTGTACATTTCTGGCAAGGAAATGAAGTTATTGCTAATGTCGAAATTTACAACGAAGATCAACGCCGGAAGGTTAAAAAGCTCAGCTCATTGTAACAAACGCAACTTGTACTACTATATGATATCATTTATTAATTTATGTCCCTTTAACTGAATGTTTTTTAACAATGCTTCTTAGCTCCACATTACTTTATAAAGTATTTACAAAACATCATTATCATATCGTCAAGTAAAAGAAATTAATTATAAAAGAATATATTTTGCTAAAATGGTGAAGAAAATAGTACATCCCAAGAATATAATTGTCGTTGACTTGGTCTAATTTAGACACATTTATTCTTTTTTTTTTGTGAAATAAAAGAATACTAATTTAATTACTTTAAAAATATATTTTCATCAGATATTAAATTATATATATTAACATGTTTATTAGTATCAAATAATTAAATTATATATTAAATATTTAATAGTCAAATATAAAAAATTTAATATATAATGTAAATTATTCACTAGATGGATAATGATTCAATAGTCATATATATGCCTATAGTTTGAAGAAGTTTATACTCATTTGGTAAGAGGGGTAATTTTTGTCAATTTTAAATTATACTTATGGTGTTAATATGGGCTTTTGCTACAGTGTAAATATTTGTATCTATACAAATGAAATTACAACCGTTAGATTCATTTTTATTTAATTACAATTATTGATTATCTTGGTGTATTAATACCAGTAAAATATATCAATGGTTATAATTAATTAAATTTTAATCTAACAGTCTTAATTTCAGTTGTATAGATACAATCATTTGCACTGTAGAATGATGACTCGTTAATATGTGCGTAATATATAGGAATAATTATGTTGTTAGTATTGAATCTATAAATGAATTATAATTTGGTGTACTTAGCATGTTATTTAATTTGGTGCATTTAGTATGTTACTTTTAAATTATCAGTTAACTAATACTTAAAAAATTATTAAAATAAAATTATTTAAACATCTAATTTTACATTTTAATATAAAATTTTATCTTTTTATTTTATAGTATGATGATATAATTTTTATTTAATTATTTAGAATAATTAAAATTAAAAGAAAGAAAATATAATATAATTCATGAATAAATGTGACTCGTAAATTATATAAATTTTTACTGATTATCTCAAATTTTGAAAACCAATTTTATAATTACATCCTAACATATATTACAAATTTTTTTATATTTAAATATTAAACAATTGATTAGTATTATGTAGTATGTACACTAGTGATAAAAAATTTATCCACTAAGGATATTTACTCGGCTCACTTAATTTACTGTGGCTTGATGCACACATGAGCACAACATGTCGTTTTCCTTCTTGAATTCTCCTTCACTGAAAGGACAATCTTAGTATAAAGTTCATCAAAATAAGCCGAACCAATAATGCAACAAACATGTCACTACAACCACTAGAGACTATGAGTACATATATTCCTTTTGACACACACTTCTCCATCTCTTCAACACACACACACACATATATATATATATATATATATATATATATATATATATATATATATATATTTAATGAGGAACGAGGCAAAAGCCTAAACAAGAGACTCTTTATTCTTTAACACATTTTTTATTACAACTTCAACCATAAATTTAATATCTTTCAAATAAATAAGAATTTCCATATACATATACATATATATATATATATATAAACACATTTACTTAGAAACGTCAAAATATAAAATCAATATTTATTAATTTAAATGACAAAAAACTTGAATTCCTTCAAATAAGATTTCGAGTTCAAGTTTTATGTATAAAAAAAATAAGTATTAGAAAAACTTTGTCTATAAATTTACCCAGCTCAAACTCTAAAATAGTCAGAACTCTTATGATTATCAGATACCGAGGAGCATCTAATAAAAAAAAATAAAAATATATATAACACAAAATCATGCATTAATATATATATCAGTAAAGGCTACACGCGTCACAACAAATTATCATATTGTTTCTCTTATTTTTATTGTCTTCCCTGTAAAATCAGAAAAAAAAAAGTAATTTTTCTATTTTTTTTGGTGTGAATCACTGGTATCTAGAGCCCAGTGGGCTCTGACTAATCTAATCCGACTAATCTAGTTCGATCTGGGTATGACCATAAGAGCGGAAAAAAATTTTCAACAACTATTTAACGTAACTGATTCACTAGGACTCGAACTCGAAGCTTTAGCTTAAGCGAGAACAATTCCTCCCAGCTGATTCCTGGTATTTTTTTCCAATTTTTTTATCTCCTGGCAATCTCGCAATATGTATTGCTATAATTATGTATATATATGTAACTCCCAACAACTACACCACTCATCACTCGCTAGTCGCTAGTGTAGTTTAGACCAAAAAAAACTACGTGCACAATGACCAGGAAGAGAAAGGCATGCGAAGGTGAAAATATTCAAGAACGCAATGAATTAGACAACAGCTGCATGGCTTGGGACCAAGTGATGGAGGAAGCTGCAGCCCTTGGTGCCACCTGGAGAGCTCGAAAACGCTACATTGGAGTCCGGCAACGGCCATCAGGGCGGTGGGTGGCTGAGATAAAGGACACCATACAGAAGATAAGAGTGTGGTTAGGCACATATGATACTGCTGAGGAAGCTGCAAGAGCTTATGATGAAGCTGCTTGCTTGCTTCGCGGAGCAAATACTAGAACAAATTTTTGGCCTTGCTCTCCATCTTCTCATTCCAAGCCAGCCCTTCCTCCAAAGATTACAAATCTTTTGTTGAACAGACTCAAAGAAAGAAACAGTATCAATGTTGCAGACCTTACCACCACTACTGCTGCTGCTGCTGAGGCGCAAGAAACAAGAAAAGTAGAAGAAACCCAGTTGGACAGTTTCTTTGATGCGCATGAAGATTGCAATATCATTAAAAATTGTAATGCTTCATCTGGCGCTAACAGTGCAATTACTATTAATGGTTGTTTTGAATCAAACTTCTTTAGAGCTGAAGGTGATAATTGGAGTATTAACGTTGATGGCAATAGTCAATATGGAGTGCAGAAAGTGACAGAAGAAGAAGAAGAAGAAAAATATATTGATATGAGGATGATAGATTATTTTCAGTTTGATGATCTCATTGCAGGATCATCGTCAAGTTACTGTTCACCATTTGACATAGCAGAGGAGATGATGGGCCCAATATTGATGGAGCAACAACCGGATCAGTATTATCATGATCAGGATCATGATCAATCAATGTTTAGAGAAATCATGAAGAGAATGAACTATGAACGTAAGTTCTCAGCTTCTCTTTTTGCTTATAATGGAGTATCTGAGTGTTTAAGGCTGAAACTCGGATCTTCATCATTAGTATCAATGTCAAAGAGTACACAAACCGAAATGTATGATGCCCAATTACCATCTGACCTTATTAACACTAGCAATGACAATGTCCACGAGGACAACCTTATAGATGACGATGATCATAACAAAGGAAAAGATTTGGTGAAGAAGTGGATTATTAATCCACATACGCTAACAGAAGTGGGTTCTTCTTCTTCTTCTTCTTCTTCTTCATCTTCTAACGAGGAAAGTGCAGAATTGTCTGCATGGAGTTCTCTTGAACTTCCTCCTTTTTGCTTCATTGTTTAGTTTAGCTAGTCTGTTTGCTTCATTGTTTAGTTTAATTAGGCAAGATTCTTGATTTAATTTTTCATTATTTGGAGTTCTCTAGCCAATTATGCATGCGTTGATCATTAATTTGTTGCATGATACTTAAAAGAGAACAATAATGTAATAAAGCCTCCCTAATAGAAGGCTGTTTTATTTATTTATTTTTTTTTTCAGATCAGTCTATGAGCTAGAACCAAGGTAGTAGAGCAGGGTTTAATTCCCTCTTCCCCTACTCTCCCAGAAGCTCACAGGGCTTTAAAAACGACCAAAAAAAAGAACCAAGAATCAGTAAGCACGTTATTTTTGAAATGTTGACAAATTATCCTTCCTAGTTCCTATAATGCTAACAGCTAACCATCATGACTTCATAGAAAACTAACAAGTGACACTGTCCAAAAAAATCCTTCCTGATTGTTGAGATTTTCTATTTACTCACTGATTTTAGCTTAAAAAATTTGAAGGTCAAATGTCTTTCAAGTTTTTCTTTTTAGATAAATTCAAGGCGGTTCTACTTCTATATTTAATGTGTCATCTAGAGAGAAATATAGTTTCGGTTAAATTTTTATAATATTTAATTCATCATCTAAGGAGAAATATAATTTCAATTGATAAATAATCCGTCCTGGAAATAATTTTTACTTTTTTTAAATCCATCAAAGAAAAGAAGACAATTAATTAGTTCAAGATTTATAGTATGGGTTAAATATATTGGTGGTCACCAAACTTTGCACTTGTTTCATTTTGGATACTAAATTTTAATTGGTTTCATAAAGGTAACATAATTTTAATTTTATTTTATCCGGTGGTCACCCGGCGCCGGCTTGCTGATGTGGCAGTCAAAAGACGAATATTCTGATAATATTTGCCACGTCAGCAAGCCAACTCAGATTGTGACCGAAACAAAATTAATTGAAGTTTATTACCCAAAATGAAATAAGTGCCAAATTTGGTGACCACCGAAATAATTACCCTTGTCAAAAAGTTTATTTAATTTAAATTAAAAAATCCAGTTAACCAATGTATTTCTCAATATATAGTACTATGTATATTGAGAATATATAAACATTTATGAATAATTTAATATGATATTTATTAGCTGTAGACAAGTAAATTATAAAATCGATGATCAATAAGTAATTATTCAGTCAAATAATAAATGAAAATTTGATTTATATTATTTATATTAAAATATTTTAATTTTTTTGGAGATATTAATTGTTATTTTGAATACAGTATTTATTAATTAAAATTATAAAATAATCATTTTTATTACTATTTTTTTATATTATTAACTTAATTAAGTTAGAAAATACAAATTTAAAAATTTTTACAATTTTTATAAAATGAGATATTAATGTTAGATATCCAATAACTAAAAATAATAAAAATATTATTATTTTACAATTTTTGTATGAATAAATAAGTTTTTTTAAAAATAAAAATTAAAATAATATAAAA
>CATIWO010099969.1:0-21092 GCA_949673435.1 Macaranga tanarius | reverse complement strand
AAGACTCTGTTGATAAATTTATTTAAAAACTGAAGTAATCTTTAAAATTATTATGAGTATATTTAATATGAATAAATTTCCAAAAATAGTATATAAATTATTTATAAAATTAAATTTAATGTATTTAATTCTAAATTTTAAATTTTTAAATTTGTGAAATTAGTTATAACTAGTCGTGGATCCGCGCGTTGTGCGGAATGTTTATAAAATAAGCTTTGAATATGAAGGTTAAATTTACAATATATTTAAATTAAATTATATATATGAAGAATATAATATATAAAAAAAATAAAAATAAATCTTTTAATATATATAAAAGTAGTTTTATAGTGGTTGATACTAAATAGAGTTTTAGGTTAAAAGGATATTATTTTAAATAAGTAATTAACTAAATAATTTGTATATATTTTTTAGGAAAATATTGTGATTATTTAGGAAAATATTGTGAATTTTTAGAATTGAAAATATAAGCTTATAGAGTTGAATACTAAATAAATAGGAGGGATACGTGTCAAAATTTGGGTTTAATGATTTTAAGGGTGAGAATTTAATATATATATATATATATATATATATTAAATGAAATTCTAATAAGTTAGTTTAAATTTACAAATTACTTTAATGTCATAATATCTATATTTGTTATAAGAATTAAAAATTCTAATTTTCATTATCTTTATTTTCTAAGATGTTTTGTTCCTTTTATTCTATTGCTACTTCATCATGCAATATTTGGTTAAATTAATGTTTTGATAAAATAAAATACTAGTTTGAATTTTAATTTTATATCAAATATAATATTATATGATAAAATAAAATTTTTATTTGAAATGGATTTTATAAAATATCCATTAAAATTAGACATATTAAATTAATTACAAATGAATTGTATTTTAAATCTAATTGGAAGTGTAATAAATTTATTAATGAAATTAAAATAAAACTACAAATAAATTTAGCAGCTAAGTTTGCTCATTATTAGTTAGATTTTATGTCATGGTTTATGAAAATAAAGATTTCGCTCAAAATATATTTTTAAAAAGGATCTTATCATAATTTTTTAAATTATATTTATATTTTTGTGTGCGAAAGATGAACTCGTAAAAATTTATGCATAAATAGTCATAAACATGTTATTTAAGACTTCAATTACATATTAACAATCTTGCAAATTTGTGATATATCATCATTGCGATCAAGGTAACCAAAAGCAACAACAAGTTTTGGGGATTACAAGTCAATATTACCGACAACAATCCAATAAAATTAAATTCTTATTATAAAATTGGATATAATTAAAAAAATTAAAAAATTGATATGATAAATTAATACAAATTAAATAATAAAATTTAAAAATAGTTAGAAATAATGAAATTATCATCCTATATATATATAAATTTTATTTTAAAGGTTGAATGATGGTAGATTTCACAATAAAAAATAAACACATAAATTTTCATTCATATTAACAAATGATGATTGTATAAATTCGCCGCAAAATAATAAAATCTCACAAATATTAATAGATAATAATTATAGAATCTCGAACTCAATATTTTCAAAAGTGTTATGATAAAAATATCAATCATACCCATAATTGTATGTTAATACATTATATATGCATATTATTAAAACACACACTACCATACTTAATATGGTTGATGTGGTTATGCATATATATATATATATATATTTACTTTGAATGTATTACACTTATATTCTTCCTTCCAGTGTATTATAGTTGTATATACATATCATATTTTTATTAATTATATGTAAATTATTTGATATATGTATTACACAACAATATTAGCTGTAATACATTACAAATAAGCAATAAATCCTTTTATATTTATATTAATCAACTTTATATAGTAATATTTGTATATATCTTTACATTTAATTTATGTGTTGAATATAGAATTATATTTTAAATAATAAAGTAACAAATAAAAATCCATTAGAGGGCATAAAGAGCAAGTTCTTAACAAGTGCAACTTCTTTATTTTATTATCATTTGAAAATTTTTTTATGGTTTTTGTTTTGACTTGTTTGAATGTGAGTTGGTTATGTCAAAGATTCTTATCATTATTAAAAAAAGATCCTTCCTTTGTTTATCTTTAAAACTAAAACTAAAACTAAAATTTTTTATTATCTCTTTAACATTCCCAACGTCTCTATCTCCATCACTCACCTTCCTCTTGCACTGCCCTCCCAGCCACTCTGCAACCTCTTAACGTCCCTCTAACGAAAGCTCACTTATAAAAAGCACAACTATGCATTAATACATTACATGTACTACACACATGTACACAAAAAGCCCGGATCTTGAGCTATAAATTTAGCTTGAGGAGGCAGCCTTTTTTAGTTAAAGCAAGCAACCCTTCAGAATTCACGTGCCTCTCTTTCAAATTGAGTTTTAATTTGCTTCATCCCCTTAGAGTATTTTATTTATTAATAACAGCTATACAGATCATACATGGATAAAGATTTTAACCTACTCATTAACACCACTCTCTACTTTACATGCCAAATGGATTAAATTTGTTTTCTTTTTAATCATTATCAAGAATTCTCCTTTTTTCTTTTCTTTATTATTATTATATATTTGTTTAGTAAGAAAAGGAATTTTCTTGGAATGGATAAAGGGTTGTGTGGCACTTCAACTATCAGTACGACTACTACTGCTGCTGTGAGTTTCATGGGGTTTCGTGAGATGGGTAGGTGGTGGTTCAGTAGTGGGGCATTGATAGTTGTGTTGTGTTTTGGGTTTTTAGCGAGTTATCAAGTGGTTGAAGGATACCCAGTTGAGGATCTGGTTGTGAATTTGCCTGGTCAACCTAAGGTTGGGTTTAGACAATATGCTGGGTATATAGATGTTGATGTCAAGAATGGAAGAAGCTTGTATTATTACTTTGTTGAAGCTGATAAAGATCCTGACAATAAACCCCTTGCTCTTTGGCTTAATGGAGGTTAGTTTAGTTTTAGTTCTCTTATCCTTTTTTTTTTTTAAAAATGTTTGTTTTTAGCAATTCTGATTTTGGTGTTTGCTGTCTTGTCTTGGTAATGGGGTTGTTTCTATTTTGTTTCTTTTCACTAACTTTTTAGCTCAAGATGTTTCCTTTATTTTTTTTAAATGTACTTGTTGTCCCTCTTCTGGAGATTCATTTTTTTTTTCGTTTTTCTCTTTTTCAAAATACCTACAGTGCCAAGTTTTGAATTCTGTTCTTTATGAGGTTCATTTGTATTTCAAGATTGTATAGGTTTGATAATTATCCTGATATAATAATTCTGGTCTTTGCTTTTGTAACTCAGAAGAAACCAGCTGCAGATTTGGATGATTATGTTATTAAACTGCTTTGGACTTTAATTTTCAAATTTCCAAAATCTAAATTGCTTTTGCTTCTCATGTGCACAAGTCCTTTGTTTTGATTACTGCTGTTTACTCCAAAATGTTCAAACTTTTTCAACAATGCATCATAAAACTGTTTGTGGTTTTCAAAATTCTATCTTCAAGTTGAATTGTTCAAATTAGCTATAAAGCAGTACTATTCAAAGCAAAGGTATTGTCTTATTCTTCTGTTTGGCCTGAGGTTGATAATTGAGCAAATATGAGAAAAGAATCTGTTACAGTGGTTGAAAAAAAAAGGATTTGTGCATATTAAATCAAAATCATGAAAAGCTGTACAAATGAAAATCTTTGCTGCAAAGTCAAAAGTAGTTTTGACTTGACTTTTATGAATACTCATTTTCTTCTGTAACTCTACTTCTGGAAATTGTTAACGGTGAGATTCAATGTTTAGGTCCTGGTTGTTCCTCCCTTGGTGGAGGTGCCTTCACTGAGTTGGGTCCATTTTTTCCTGAAGGAAATGGCCGAGGACTACGAAGAAACTCAATGTCCTGGAACAGAGGTAGCATAACAGTCCAGTTTCGGTATTTGGTTTTTTTACTGATTGCATTTTCTTATTTTTTTTATAAGTTTGGATTAATTTCTGCAGCATCTAACCTCCTCTTTGTTGAGTCCCCTGCTGGAGTGGGATGGTCATACTCTAATACAACTTCAGACTACAATACCGGGGATGCTAAAACTGGTATAAGAAATATCTTTAACATCTACGTCAACTTTTTTTGGAACTTCTATAAGTTTTTGATTAACAAATTAAATGATCATTGTATAAGGTAGAAACAGTGGTACTTGGCTCATAGATTCTTGTTAGATTGATGTATGATTCTATGCATGTTTATTCTTTACAGCGAAGGATATGCACATTTTCTTATTGAAGTGGTATGAGAAGTTCCCTGAATTCAAATCACGAGAATTGTTCCTTACAGGGGAAAGCTACGCAGGTGTGCCTATGAGCAATCAAATTTGTTTTCTTTTTCCTAACTGTTGACAAAAAATTTTCAAAAATCAGCACTTTTACTTCATTTTGAGAGAGAAAGATAGGTTATTATGCAACAAAAGTTAAGTTCATGGCAATGGCCTTTCTGTGATGGAGAAAAATTTTCAAGTTTTTTCCAGGAAATGCAACTAAAGCTGTTGATTTTTTTTTTTTTTTTTTTGAAATTACAGTATAATTCTTGTTATTATTCTTTCATTATTCTATTGACTGCTTTTATATTATCAGCATATTTGTTATCTGCATGTGTTCTTTCTTGTGTAGGGCATTACATACCACAGCTGGCTGAAGTGCTTCTTGATCATAATGCACATTCAACTGGTTTCAAGTTCAATATCAAAGGAGTTGCTGTAAGAAAATTTGACAGTTCCATGTCTAGGATACAGTATCTGAATTGTGTTTCTTCACATGCTATTGTTTACTTTGTTCGTCTCTTGATTTTCTCTCTTGTTAGATTGGGAATCCGCTCCTTAGACTTGATCGGGATGTTCCAGCAACATATGAATTCTTTTGGTCTCATGGGATGATTTCTGACGAGATTGGCCTCAAGATCATGAACGAGTGTGAATTTGATGACTACACCTTTGCAAGTCCACACAACGTAACAAATTCATGCACTGAGGCCATATATCAAGCAAATACCATTGTTGGTGAATACATAAACAATTATGATGTGATCCTAGATGTTTGTTATCCATCTATAGTAGAGCAAGAACTACGATTGAAGAAAGTTGTATGTTCTCGTTTCTGGTTTACTTGCTTTCTTTGTTCATTCTTTATTATAAGTCCTACTTTTAGTGTATCCAACCAATTTCAATTCTCAAAACTTTGCAGGCCACCAAGATGAGTGTTGGGGTTGATGTGTGTATGACCATGGAAAGAAGTTTCTATTTCAACCTTCCTGAGGTTCAAAAGGCTCTTCATGCTAATCGAACCAGTCTACCATATAGATGGACCATGTGCAGTGGGTAAGAGAAACTTGATGAAAAATGATTATTTAAACAACTTTTGTAACTTTGTCCAAAATCTCAGTACCTTGCATTGTAGTTCCAACATAAAGTTTATTGTATTTTGAATAATATTTTTTCTGTGACCTGCTGTCTATAGTCCTGGTTCGTCTGCGAGCCCTTGTTTATGTTTTACCACAGTATCCTAATGGATTCTTACTGAATCACACACCATGACTAATTTTTGCATCTTCGCTTGTTGAACAGTGTTCTAAATTACAGTGATACTGATGGTAACATGGACATGCTTCCTATTCTCAAAAAGATCATTCATAATCATATTCCAGTTTGGGTATTCAGGTGAGTTCTGTATTGCAGATTATTCATATTTTCTATGTTCTTGTTCATTTGTGAGATTATTATATATGATGCCATCATTGAATTAATCAATGCAGTGGCGATCAAGATTCTGTTGTACCTCTTCTGGGCTCCAGAACACTCGTCCGTGAACTAGCTAATGATCTAAATTTCAAGATAACAGTCCCTTATGGAGCTTGGTTTCACAAGCGCCAGGTAGTACTTGAAGAAAACATACATATATGTAATTCCATTATATTTTCATTTCGCATTCGTGGATGTTATATAATGACCTGCTGCTGCTTTTCTTATTCTCAACACAGGTTGGAGGTTGGGCAACAGAGTATGGGAATTTATTAACTTTTGTTACAGTAAGGGGTGCTGCTCATATGGTTCCTTATGCACAACCCTCAAGAGCTTTACATTTATTCAGTTCATTTGTGCGTGGCCGAAGACTGCCTAGTACATCACACATTCCAATTGATGGATAACAATTATTTCCATCATTCATCACAGCATGATAGAGATTCATTCATGTTGTTTCAATAAGGGAGTGATTGGTTTTTGAAAGAATAATACTTTCAAAGAAATAGGGTATTTTCTTTGCAATTGTAGTTACAGGAAGAGATGATATTTGAGTGAAAGAATTGTGAATCTTGATTTGTTTTTTTATTTTATTTTCTGATCATTTCTGGTATTTGTATCCAAATGGAATAGAAAATCATTATTGGATTTGATAGAGTGGAAACTGTAGTTTCAGTTTCTTCATTTAGTTAATGTGTCTGAATTTGAATTTGGATTTTGAAGGGATTTTTAGGAGGCGGTGATAAGAAAAAAGTTTGTTGCTTAGCTTTGCAAAATTTCTGGAAGCGCTTTTAACAATGTTGGATTAAGATACTCTTTCTGTGTGTAGTTTTGTAATGTCAGGATTCTTATTTTTTTTTTATTAAATTTGTTGTTTATTCAAATTTTGGATTATAATCTTGCTTGACCGGGATGGAATCATCAAATTTGTATTTTTTTTTTAACGGTATCATGTTGTTAATTTGCTGTTGTACAAGTGTTGATTGTTAGTTGTTAGTATTAGTAAGAGAACGAGAACAAATTATATTTTAATCTCTGATGTGGAATAACATAAATTGTGAGTCCTACATTTAGTCCTGCCTTTAAAATTATTCAAGGGTTAAATTTTTGAGGGTTCCTAAACCTGGAATCTCAAAATAATTAAATTTAAGAATTGAAATAGAACAATTAAAGAATTGATTTTTTTTTTCCATTTGACTACTTAATTTTGGTAGTAATTTATATTAGATTAATAGAAAATTCATAAATATTTTAATTTACAAGCATATTTTGTGGGGATGAACATTTGTCGCTTAACTAAAGGAACAAAATTTTAAATTAAACTGAATTATATGGTTTTTTAATATCTATAACCGTAACCAAACCAATTATATTAGTAATTCAATTAATCGGTTAACTAATTAAACCAGTTTGATTATATTTTCTGTTTTTTTTATTCATAATAATTATTGTTGAATGTAGCATAAAATTTACAATAAAAACTACATGTTTCTTGTTTAAAAAATATAAAGAAAAAATATTGTCCATAAATCTCTTATATTACAAATTTTTTTTGAACGAATCTCTTATATTACAATTAAAAAAAATTATATTGGTGAAAATGAAATCATTTTAAATTTATTTTTTCACCAATTAACAGAATATTTTTATATGAATTTTAAATGATAAAGATTTTATATTCTATCACTATGGAATATATATATATATATATATATATATATATATATATATATATATATATATTATATATATATGGGCGGATCGATTTTGATTTTTTAATACCTTATTTGGATCTGCCTCTTCTTTGATCTGGAATTCCCAAATTTTAACACTATTGTGGAAGTTGAAATAACACATTAATTAAGCAACACTAAGGTACAAACTTTTCATTAGAATAACAGGAACACAATAAGTGTATAAAGATGTTGCATTATCCTAGAGTGATGGAGTTGAGAAGTGCCAGTTGCATAGGGCGTCGAAGTCAGTTTAGAAAACGGGCTATGTTTCCTTTTCTCAAGTCATAAGACTTGAGAAGTTCACACAGAGGTCAGTTTCATGGGCATCAATCTTCAAATTCATTACCCACCGCAACATTAATATTAATCTTTAAGGATTATTTTCTGTTTAGATTTTGTGCACCATATTCCAGTTAAAAATAATGTTCAAGCAATAACATTTTTGCCTACTCCATTTTCACAATCAAAAGTCACTGACAGAAATTCTAAAAGCAAATTCAGATGTATTTAATCACACTTATATTATATTTCACAAGATTTCATTATTATAAGTCCTGAAACAACAGTCACCACTTATATTTAGCAATAGCATTCTTACATGCAAAATTTCGTTCCTGAAAAAGCTAAAAATCAGATAAAGTTGACACGGCAATTAAGCAACGCTAATGATACAAACTTTCCCATTGAATAGAAGAAAATTGACATTTCAGAAATAGCAGCACCTGCTCCCGACGTCTGACTGAAAAAAAAAAAAAAAAAAAAAAAAAAAACAACAACAATGGCAATTAGTCCATAAATTATATTCGTATGCCAATTGGAATACTTAGAAAGAAAGAGTTAAAGATGTTACCATGGCAGCCTTTTCTGATAGATGAATGATGAATCTGGTCCTAGCAGTGAAATTTCCTCTGCAACTTTCTCCCGTACACTGCTATCCTCACATGAAGCCAATCTGCCGATTTATCCAAGAGCTGGAAATAGGCATGTCTCCAAGAACGCTTCAACAGCAAAGTACCCCAAACACCCCAGAAGCCAACAGTGAATCCAAGCCCCAAACCAGCATAAAGCCATTTCATGAATTCATCTCCATCTTCTTCATTTTGTTGACTATCACTGTCAGGTCGTGCATCTGGAATTACATCATCCCCTGGGCAAGTTTGTGTGAGAGGCGGCCCACAAAGTGCAGTATTACCAGCAAATGCAGAAGCATTAAATGTATGAAGCTGAGGGCCTGATGGAATTCTCCCGGAAAAATTATTGTACGACAAGTCCAAGGTATTAAGAAAAGTTAAACTAGCCATGCTATTTGGAAGTCTGCCCGATAGCTTATTTTGAGACAGATCAAGCGACTCCAATTGCTTCAGAAAACTAATTTCTCGAGGGATTGCACCGGTCAGCTTGTTGTTGGACAAGTTCAATTGTTTAAGTTCGAAGAGGCGTGTCAATTCTTTTGGAATCTCTCCTTCAATTTTATTACTCGAAAGATCAATTATTCGGAAAAGCCCCAGATTTTTATCAAGCATGTAATTCCTTCCCTTCCAAAGAACTGTAGCCTTGTCCATATATAATTGTGACGGAGTAGAAGAAAACACAGAACCAAACAATAAGTCGAAAAGGTAAAGGCCAATGGTTTTGGTTGAGTTGCAGCTGGCCATGGCCGTTAAATTCTGGAAGCAGCGTGGTATGTCACCATTGAGATTATTTAAAGACAGATCCAAGATCTGAACGTTTCTTAACCAGCACAGTTGTGAGGGTATGTTTCCGTGGAAGTCATTGGATCCGAGTCTAAGAAATTGCAACGATGGTAGGCTTTCTCCAATCCAAATGGGTATGTTTCCGGATAATTTGTTACCACTGAGGTCAAGGAATCTCAAATGAGTGCAATTCTTTAAAGATGAAGGTAACTCTCCCAAAAAGGCATTGTTTTCTAGATATAAGGATACAAGTTTTGAAAGTAATCCAATGGATCTCGGAATTTGGCCTGACAGACTGTTATTTGCCAAATTTAAAAACACCAAATCTGGGAGGTTCATAAAAGAAAGATCAGCAAGCACTCCAGAAAATTTGTTATTTGAGAGGTCAAGGCGGATAAATGGGGCAGAAAGCCAATCACCGTTTTGTAGCTTGTATCTTCTATCAGAATAAAACTTCAGTTTTGAAGAGATTAGAGGCAATGGACCACTGAAACAATTGAAGCTGATGTCGATAACAGGGAAATATAAACTACTATACTTGAATGAGAAATTAGGCACTCTCCCACTCAAATTGTTGTAGGAGATATTTAAATAATCAATATCAAAAGACAACTCCCAGAACCATTGAGGAACGGAGCCAGAAATTCCGTTGTCAGAGATGTCAAGCTCAGAATAATTTTTTTGATATTGAAGCCATCTAGGGAAATGAGGTCCCATCTTGCAGGATTGAAGTGCTATGTTAGATAATTGAAAAGGAGGAACCCAGTTGAAACTTGAAACTTATATTCCAAATAAAGGAGTTACCAGATAAATCCAAGGACCACAAATTCGACATATTTGAAAAATGGTCTTCAGAGATGACACCATTCAATGAATTCCAACCCAGATCCAAACGTTCTAGGTTGGACATGCGCCCAATGCTCCTGTCTACAGTCCCATTCAATCGATTATTGCTAAGATCAAGCCTTCTTAAAGAGGGAAATCTTGTAAGATCGGGCAATGAACCTGTTATTTGATTTCCATCCAAGTACAATTCCTGGAGTGATCTTTGGGTGCATCCAGCAGATAGATTTTGAATCAAGTCAGGAAGGTGTAGGCTGAAACTGTTATTTGATAGATCTAAACTCTCCAATCGACACATAATATTCCCAAATGATTTAGGAATATCTCCTTCCAGTGTAGTATTAGAGAGATAAAGATATTCAAGGGAAGTCATGTTCTCAAAATCAGCAAGAGCTAAACTTCGCAAATTGTTTGCAGAGAGGCCAAGAGATCTGATGTTTTGGGTAATGTTTGACAACCACTGCATGTATATTGAAGGTATTACAAGATTATTCCCACCGAGATAAAGGTCAGAAAGAGATGAAGAAGAATTGATAGGGGAAAGAATCAGAGAAATCTCATCCTCATCTCCAAAAAAGCAGCGCTGTAGTAACAAGCTTTCTAGGTGAGGAAGCTTATTAGGAATTTGCAACCAATGGTTAGGCCTAATAAGGCGAGCCCCACTCAGGTCAAGCAAAGTTAAAGAAGAAAGCCCAAAAAGCCATTCAACATTCCCAATATCGCTAAAATCATTATTACGTAGAGAAAGAGACCGCAAGCTAGAGAGGTTCCGAAGCATAGATGAAATGGTACCGCTAAAATTAGCATTTGAGAGATGCAAATATTGTAACTTAGGAAAGGAACCATTTTTAGCATTTGGGAATTGACTGCCTCTAAAATCATTACGACTTAAATCCAAGTGAGTAAGATGTTTCAATTCATACAAGGAATCACTCATCTTACCTCTCAGCGGCAAACCGTCGTATGGATAGATGTCAAGGCTTGTGACATGACCTGTTAGGCTGCTGCAAGTGATGCCTCTCCATTTGCAGCAATCTCTTTTGTCATCTTCACTTCCCCAAGAATAAAGATGGCCATAGCTGTCAATAAGCTCATCTTTGATCCTGAGTAGAGCTTGTCTCTCACTTTCTATGCACCCATCACCACTTCCATCTTCAAAACCTCTGCTGAATTCAACAGCAGCCGATTTCATGTGTATGAGTAACAAGAGCACAGCCAGCACATAAACATATTGAAGCAACCTCTTCTTATGAGTTAAACTCATCATGATATATAGGCAATAATTGTTTAGAGAAACCCAAAAAATACTTGTACTGTCTAGTATTGTTGTGGTGAGTTCATAGAGGAATCAACTGTGCTTTTATAGCCCAAATGCAATGTGGCCTAAGTCTTCCAGTATAAAAGTTTTATTTTTGGGTGAAATTATTTTTAGGTTTTCTTCACTTTTGAAGTCCATAAAAATAAATAAATAAATATACTCGTGATATTAGAAATTTCCAACTTGATAACAAATATAGGAGTCAAGAAAGTTTCCAAGAATATTGTGCATAGCCAATTGGTAGGAAGCCTATTTGGACAAGCTGCCAGTGATGAAGTTTCCACCAGTCATCTCCCATGCAATGACTGCTACTGTCGCATACAGTCCATCTACCAATTTGTCAATCGGGTCCTACATTAACGATATGTCCTGTTAAGTTTTAGCAAAGAAAAGATGAATGGACTGAAGAAACGTGTTTTAGCTAGTTCATAGAATCATAGCTTTTGACTTTGGGCTATCTATAGTTCCCAGCAGCTTCTTATAAGTGATAAAGACAATGGCAGCAACTTATTATGCATTTGAAACTTTAATTAGGCGTTTTCCTGCATCGGAAAAGTTCTTTAGAAATATTTCCGAGTTGTTTAGTGAATTTGAAAAATTAGGAAATTTACTTTGAATTGAGATTTCAGACACCCATTTTTAATAGACTTAGCTATTGGTTGGGTTTGAGCCGGATTATATTGAGTCAAGTTTTAAAAAGTCATTATCCAAACCAGACGCTTACCAGTCTTTTAATGTCTAAAACTACTAAGAGAGCAATACTAATTTCTCTTCAGCCTAATTGCGACCTAAACACACGTTGGCAGACAATTGTCACATATGGTCAATCTACAAACTTGTCATTTGTCAAAGAGCATAAAATATGCAGGTTTCCAAGAAGAAGAATTCCACAATAATGCGCGGAAACTCCAGAAAAGCATACAAAGAATCCAAGTCCCATGTTCGCATAAAACCATGTCTTGCTTTCATCTCTATCTTCTTCCTTGCTTGGTGGCACTTGACGATTATCACCATCTGGGCATGTTGACAAGAGTGGCAACCCACAAAATGCAGGATTTTCAATAAATGAAAGCACATTAAAGCTTTGTAGCTGTGTCCTTGATGGAATTCTCCCTGAAAAATCATTGCACGACAAGTTCAAGGTATTCAAGAAACTTAAACCAACCATGCTAGATGAAATTTGTCCTGATAGCTGATTCCGAGAGAGATCATGACTCCGGCTGCCCCAGACGACCAATATCTACTTGGATTACACCTGTCCGCTTGTTGTTCGACAAGTTCAATTGTTTGAGCTTCGACAGGTTGGATATTTTCAAATTAAAATTTAGTTATTTGTCTTTATCAGAAGGATTCTTATTATTGGCATATATTGAGCAGAGAATGTAATTTCACAACATGCAGGATTCAGGATATTAATCTCCAAGGAAAAATAATCTACAACCGAACGGGTAAAGCCTCTTTTTACCTGACCCGCAAGGTCAATTTAACAAGGGACTTTCATTATTGTACAATAGTTACACAAATAGTGCAAAGTTTTTTACTAAATCCATTACCACAGTATCCTAATGGATTCTTACTGATTCACACACCATGACTAATTTTTGCATCTTTATTTGTTGAACAGTGTTCTAAATTACAGTGATACTGATGGTAACATGGACATGCTTCCCATTCTCAAAAAATCATTCATAATCATATTCCAGTTTGGGTATTCAGCTAAGTTCTGTACTGCAGAGGATCAATTATTCATACCTTCTGTGTTCTTGTTCATCAGTGAGATTATTATATATGATAACATCATTGAATTAATCAATGCAGTGGCAATCAAGATTCTGTTGTACCTCTTCTGGGATCAAGAACATTTGTCCGTGAACTAGCTGATGATCTAAATTTCGAGATAACAGTCCCTTATGGAGCTTGGTTTCACAAGGGTCAGGTAGTACTTAAAGAAAACATACATCTATGTAATTCCACTATATTTTCATTGATGGACAACAATTATTTCCATCATTTCATCACAGCATGATAGAGATTCATTCATGTTGTTTCAACGAGTCCAAGTTCCGATATTTCTTTCCTTGAAACCAATAAGGGAGTGATTGGGTTTTGAAAGAATAATACTTTCAAAGCAATAGGGTATTTTCTTTGCAATTGTAGTTCTAGGAAGAGATGATATTTGAGTGAAAGAATTGTGAATCTTGATATTTTTTTTTAATTTTCTGATCATTTCTGGTACTTTGTATCTAAATGGAATAGAAAAACATTATTGGATTTGATAGAGTTGAAACTGTAGTTTCAGTTTCTTCATTTAGTTAATGTGCCTGAATTTGAATTTGAATTTGAATTTGGATCTTGAAGGGATTTTTAGGAGGTGGTGATGAGAAAAAAGTTTGTTGCTTAGCTTTGCAAAATTTCTGGAAGGGCTTTTAACATTTCATAATATTAGTTATAGGAAGAGATACTCTTTCTGTATGTGGTTTTGTAATGTCAGGATTCTTATTTTTTTTTATTAAATTTGTTGTTTATTCAAAATTTGGAGTATAATTTTGCTTGATCGGGATGGAATCATCAAATTTGTATTTTTTTAACAGTATCATGTTGTTAATTTGCTGTTGTACAGGTCTTGATTGTTAGTTGTCAATATTAGTGTTGCTCTCTGGCCCTTGTAATTGAATTTTTGAGCGTGCCAGGTGTGTGAGGTACACCAACCTAGGGATCTGACCTCTATTAGAGACTTTCAGGGTAAGCTAAGGGACCTAAGCCTACTGGGTTCTTAAACCAACTGCAAATTGAATAATAGTTGGGTTTAATACTGACGAATAACAAGAACTAGAATGAAAACTGAAATCTAAAGAAAATGATAAAAGAGACATAGGGGATCTGTAAGAAAATCTAAGGGCTCCATTGGAAATAAAAGAAAATGAACAATATTGAAAGTGTTTGATTGCAGAGAAAATTAACCAAATACTGAAAATTACAAAAGAAATCGAAAAAACTAAATTGAAATTGTAGAGTTGATTTGTTATCTGGTTTGATTTGGATTTTGGCTGTGTTTTTTGAATGTCCTACAGGAGAATCCTTTTTATCTATGGAGTTGATAACTTCCCTTTTGAGTAACTGCTCTTTAGCCCACCACTGCACGTTTCTTATTTTTGAAATTCAAATCTCTCATATCTTATCTCCTTCTGCCAGTTTTCTCTTTACAGATAACCACCTGTGTAATTAACTAATTAATTAATTAATTTGGGTCATAGGCTTATAAATTGGGTGGGCTTTCTAAAATATAATTTTGGGTGCAAACAGGTTGGTTTGTTTATTTGCATTTTTAGCTTTGGTGCCAGAATTCATTTATGGATTACGTTGGTTGTTTGTGCGATTCAGTATTTGATATATATATGGTGATGGAAGTTGCTCAATATTATTGTAGAAATTTGAATTTGGTTCTAAGAAGGAGGAGGAGGAGGAGAAGAAGAAAATAATTGTTTACCATCTCTGAATTTAAGTGGTTAATATATAACGGGTTTTTTTTAACTTTTCCTTTTACTATTCTCAATTTAATATATATTTTTTCGATTGAGTGTCAAAAAAAACTTGACAGAAGGACTATAGAATATAACAGAATAAAATATAAGGATGAGTAAATATATTTTTAGAATGTCGGAGACGAAGTAGTGTAATATGCTACAATAGAAGGGAAAATAGTAATTTATCCTAATAATAAAGCCTGACCTTTGAAGTATGATGAGTTGCTGGGCTGGGCTGATGAGCACAAATATGTGTACCAACAACAATGACAACAACAAAAGCTTATTGTTATTGATCTCTACTTTGCCTCTACACTTTTATCATCATCCTCAACAAAAAGCGCACACTTTTCTTTCTTCTTCTTCTTCACCCGTCAAGTTTCTGCAAATTTTTCACTGATTCCTTCTCTTATTTGATCATAATGGCCTCAACAATCATTTCTGCAACTTCTCCAACAAAACCCACAATTTTATTTCCTTCACCAAGAACAGCAGCAGTAGCAGCGGTGTTCTTGTTTTCACCCAAAACAATGGCTTTTAATTATAAGCTCACAGCTTCATCTCCGAGGCCTGTGGAAGCAGCAAGGTCGAACCCAACTGGAGAACAGAAATTTACCTACGAAGGTTCAGTTACTGAATCTTTACCTAACGGTATGTTCAGGGTGAAATTAGATAATGAAGATTTGATAATTGGGTATATATCTGGTAAGATTCGAAAGAATTTTGTAAGGATTTTGCCTGGTGATAGAGTTAGAGTTGAAGTTAGTCGCTATGATTCTTCCAGAGGTCGTATTATTTATCGAATGCGTAATAGATCAGATTCTGCTTCTGATTAATTTTGTTTTGTTTTCTTGTGTTCAAGTAAATTGTTCCAAAATTCAGTATTTTTTTTCTTTTGTGTTTGAATTGTGAATTGGGATTAATAGAAATTTGCAGTTGCTATTTTATTATAATTTTCAACTTGGTGGAGGAGGATACTCGACTCGAGTTCTTTTTCGGTCAATCTCGAGTAGATAGTGAGTCCGCATAACTGTTATGCAGTTATGCCACTAATGAATACTTAACCTCAACCTTGAAGGGTCAAGTCAATCTCAAGTAGCTTGTGACTAGGCATGTCTTTGTTATGTCCTTAATGAATACTCGAGGGTATAACCCTGAAGGGGCGAGTGTCATGTGGCTTGTTGATTAAGATGAAGAAGCTTGTGCTATGAGTATATGTTGTTGTTTACGAATTAGTATTATCTGCTGTAGCCTGTAGGGGAGAGTTCAACAAGACCAAAAATTTCACATGACATGAATCTATTTCTTCAATGTTGCTAGTTGTTGCAATTCACATTAGATGCTACAAAATTATTAACCAATTTCTTCTGCAATATAGCAATAGGGTGGCCTGTTCAAAATATATTACTGATCAGTTTCTGATATGCCGCAATGTGACGGCCGGCAATATGCAGCTGTCCTAAAATGCTGCTGTATTTGGTGCAGAAACTGAACTTGCAATTAGGATATAAATATGGATTACCACAATACGTGGAAACTACTTCCCAGAGGTAATGAGTTTTGTATAATGACCATGGTGATAAACAACAGCACCACTGCATTCCGTGGCCATGGTAATGATAGTTTAAGCATTTAAATGCTGTATAAAGAGCCATGCTAAAGTCTGTTTTGGCATTGTTAACTCTCAATAGTTTAAGGCAAGCATGATTATATCAGAAAAATTAACTCAGCTATGAGGTCTAACAAACCTTATACTTTTATTCTCTTCTGAAAGGCTATTATCTTCGTCTTCAGGAAGTATCATTCATCTTCTTGTTCTTCGCCATGTACAAATGAAATCGCCAGAGCTTCAAAGCGACATTAGTTACTTGGCAGTAACCTTTGGCTTGGTATTTTCAAATACTTGTTCTGCAATAACAGCACCAGTACCTTCCATCCTTTCGACTTCCAACTGACCATTGCGATAAAACCCAGTTCCTCCTTTTAAGGCATCACCCACGAAAGTATCATAACCAAAAGCTTTTATTGCTGCTTCAGCTTTGGCTCCATAAATTACCTTCTGTAGCAAAGTAGCAAAAGCACCCAAATATCAGAAAGACACAAGCTTCAAGATTTTTTTTTTAAAAAAAAATGATTGAGAATTTTGCCCATTTTAGACCTTAATTTTTGAAAAATAGATGGCACCAAAACACATTGGACAAGGCTCGCAGGAAGTATACATTTCACAATCTGAGAGTACACTTTTGTCAAGCTTCTTGCAGGCCTGAGAGAAACATGTATTCCAAAATCAGGACAACGTACAAAATAAAAGAACTCTAAAGAATTTCTACATCCACAATTATAAATTAATTTTTATGTCTCGCCTCTCTAATAGCTGTAACTTCAGCATGTGCAGTAGGGTCCTTGTTTCTTCGAACGAGGTTGTGGCAGCTGACAACAATTTCGTCATTGAGAACAATAATAGCACCAAATGGGCTTCCATCTCCAGATTCAACAGCATTGTATGCTTCTTCAACTGCTATTTTCATGAATTTAAGGTCTCTATCCTGAGAACCTGATTGAATAATCGCCAAAAAGTTATCCTATTAATCATTAACACTATCGTATTTGTACATTGTAGTTGATGATTTTGGAGGCAACACCATATTAATATCAACAAACCCACCAAAAGAAATGACATTGGCCATTCATGTTATAGTAAAGAATTGGATTTGAGTTTGGCCATATGCGTAGTCTCACCTTAACCTTTAACATCTTTTAACTTTTATTATTTCATAGCAAAGGCCAATTTTATATTCAACTTTTGAATTTTTATTTTTAACCTATTTAACTATTATAAAATAAAATATAGGCTTTTGCTATAGTGCAATTACAACCGTTAAATTAGTTTTTATTTAATTACAACCATTAATTATCTTGGTGTATCGATACCTGTAAAATATATAAATGGTTACAATTAAATGACAATTAATCTAATGGCTATGATTGAATTTCTTTTCAACTTTTCTATTTTAGTTTCTAACTTTAATTTTTAGTAGTTTAAAACTCATTTTTAACACTTCACATGCTTAAAAGTGTTTGAAATCAAGTGCTTGTCTACTACGATATTGTATGGGCTAAACAGAATTAAAAAGTCCAAGTTTAGGGGTAAAACAAGTTTAAGATAAACAATTTACTAGTGTTATAAAAAAAATCACAAAAATTGAGTGATATAAAAGATTAATTATGTAAAGTTTAGGGGGGTGAAACTATGAATTTGGGCATTTTCACTTGTACCAGATCAAGATTTCTAGCAATGAGCTTATTGTCAACAATGATTTACATCAAGTGCTCAGCATCAAGAAGCAATTAAATAGATTTCTGGAAAGATTCAACTTCCCAGTACAGAGATGCAAACAAAAACCACAGATAAACCCAACATTAGCAATGAGAATTACAACATAAATACAAATCTTGATGAAAATACATGCAGGTATCAATTAAAAAAAAAAAAAGCCCTTCTGCTATTGCTATTGTAAAAGAAATCATCAAGAAAATGATACATATATAGGAAACACATGGTGAGATCTATAGATTTAGAGTGAAACAGTAAGCAGGCAATTCAAGAAAGATCAAAAAGTGATGCAGATGCAGAAAACAAGAACAAGAAATATACCACTAGTATCTTCCATGGTGAAGAAGTCAGATCAAGGAAAGGGACCTGTAGAAGTGGTAGAGAAGAAATTATTGAAATGAATCTTAATTCAAGGGGTATTGTATAGCTGTCGAATCTTTTGTAATGTCCCCACCTGAAAATATAAGTAGCTTAATTTAATTGAAATTTGCAGAAGACACCCTGAGGTTTGGATCTAAAAACAATTTAATCCATGCATGTTGTTTTTAAGAAAATAATATTCAATCCCTGAGGAAAACCTTTTTGTTTCAATGAGATTGGAAATACCCCTAATTTTGCTTTTGGAAGCTAATGCTTCTATAACAAAGCGCTTAGTGAGAGTTATGTAGCATCCTCTTTTAACATCCTGATCATCCAAAAAATTTATATTTAACATCCTCAATATATATTATTAAAGTATATGATAATTAAAGTATATTAAATATTAAAGTATATGATTAATATTAAAGTATATGATAATTAACCTGAGATGTGATACCATTATGTGCTGAAAAAAATGTAATATATATAGTTTAGCATTTAGTGTTGATTCTCCAACAAAATTTTGCAACTCCTAGCCTTCCAAATTAACGAATGCACAACAGCACAAGTGCATTCCAAGCAAATTGGGGAAGAAAAACACAAAATCTATAGTAATTCTTTATCTTAAAAGTCTTGTACATATCAATTTTTTTTTTCCTTCTTTTGAAGAAGATGAAAGATACATTACATCGCATGTCCGCCTTGGAAGGGATGGCCCTCCTCCCTCCACGGGACAAGGCATATCAAAGAAGGAGAGGGATTCGAATCCTGGCCCTCCAACCCATCTCCAAACCCCAGTCAAAAAAAGATACATTACATCATAGTCAATTATATATATATATATATATATCTCGGTGTTCAAAAGTTAAAAAAATTTAATTAATTTAATTAGATTTAAAAAAAACATAAGGGCAGTAAAAATTTTCCACTAACTTATTTAAAACAGCTACAACTCAAATCTTAAAAAACGTTTAAACAAGAATATACTGCTAATTTCTACAGTTGCTGGAAGTCAATTATAATTTAAAACTAGCAACACCATAGTACTAAACTAATTGTGAGATTTTTCCAATTTCAAAACCCAGTTGCTGTTCAAACACGAGTAGCTGGCTGCTCGATCACCTCCATCTTCTTCTGCTTCTTCTTCCTTCTGGCATTGATGACACCAGTAACCAGTTTCACGGGCAGCCAAATCAAAAGTCTAAGCACAAGAAGCACCACAAGAATAACAAGCAGCCCAACCCAAAACAGAAAATAGTACAACACAACTTCATTGATGAATCTTTCGTGCTTCTCTGATCCTTGAGCCATACCGATTGAGACTATATAAGTAGAAGAGGTGAAGATCAAAGTGACACTAATTGCTATAAGAAGAAGCCACAAAGAAAATTTATGTCTAAGGGGTATTATAGTAAGCAAAAAGATTATACTAAGAGATGCAGTGAAAGAGACTGTGTTGCAGATGATGAATACTTGGCTATTATACTTGTTGATGCATGTTGCTGCTAGATTTCGTGCATGGAGTATGCTTTTATTCTCGATTGCATCAATTATCTCTCTGCGTTGGCAATTTTTTTGCTGGGAATCATTGCTCCAGAGTTCGCTCGGTGGGTTCATTGCAGCTTGGAAAGCCATGGAAGCTATAACAGTAGCAACTATCATTAAATTGCCACGAGTCTTCTCTAGCCAATCAGTCTGATATTCTAAGTACTTGACCATTTTGGTCTTTGGTGGGTTCTTTGTTGTTGGTTGTGTAATGATGGGTGTGGTGGTTTCTGTTACTTCATGATCTTGACCTGGCATGATTGTGGAATTTGATGGGTGGCTATTAACTACCTCCTTGATGATTGCTTTTAAGAAACTTTTAGCTAGTGAAAGAATTTTTTCTGTGTCATCACGGAAGCAGTGTTTCTGCTGATTTTTGTTGTGGTTTTCAAATTCATTTGACCAAAAAAAACAGAAAGAAAATGTTAAGGGTATGTCTTAATTACAGGTTTAGTCAATTTAAACATATCTTCTTGGAAGCCGCTGCTTGACATATCCTCTTTCAACATATGTAACGCTGTGGATTTTTTTTTTTTGGTCGGCAGTCATTAGAATATCCACATGGCGGCTATTTACCAAATTATGGTTCAAAATTTTTAAAATTTCGTTTTTATGGTTGATTTTAAAAAAATTTCATTTTTTGTGGTTTGGTTTAAAAAAATTCCCAATTTATGATTCGGTTTGATCGGTCTGACTTTTTTTGGGGCCATTTCGCCTTTGGAACTGGCGAAATGGCCCCAAGACTGGCGAAATGCCTTGACCGAACCGAACCGAATCGAACCGATCGGTTCGGTCAGTTACCAATTCGGTTCGGTTTAATTTTGGTTTTTAAAAATATATAACCATCTGGTTTGGTTCGATATTTGTTTGATTGTATAAAATATTATAATTTTTTTGCAATACATGAATAATAACATACAAAATTGTACAAAAAGTTACTATTTTACTAT
>CATIWO010099928.1:0-10003 GCA_949673435.1 Macaranga tanarius | reverse complement strand
CAATTCAATGACCTAGTTAACTATTAAAGTCGCTATTGTGACAATTTTAGTCCCTTTTTTTTGTTTTGGCTTACAAATAACTATATATTAAAGCAGTAAATAATTATATATATATATATATATATATATATATATATATATATATATATATATATGTTATAGATATATTATCATATATCTATTAAGAATAAACTTTGTAGTTATTTAACTGAAACAAAATATTTATGTAACATCTTAGTTTAAGTTTATTAATTTATCTATTAGTTAGCATTATTTATTATTTTTTTAAATAGGTTATAAAATATTTTTTTATTATTTTATTTATTGATGATAAATATATATTTAATTAATAATATAAATTCCCGAATTCCCGAACCATACCGTTTCATACCGATCCATTCCGAAAGAACCAAATTTTTGTACCGAACCGTACTGAAAAACTGGTACAGTATGGTATTCCCGTACCGAACTGTACCGAAAACTGGTACTGGAGATTTTATTTTTAAAATTTCTGAAATATGGTACGGTACTGGAGAATTTTTTTCCCCGGATTTACCCGGACCATGCTCACCCCTACCCGCAGTAACATGCAGGTAAGCCCTCCATTTTTTTCTTAAACAACAATCAAGAATAAGTATAGATATATATGAATATTAGGGTAATGATGGGTGAGATGAGAGCAAAAAGGAACTGAGAAATGCTAAAAAGAGGAGAGAGAGAAATTTGTAGTCCCTCGTTACCGTTTCAGAGATCATATAGGTGAGACAAGAGAGTTATGTCAGGAGAAAGCTAAGTAATAAATGCTACCTTTGACCCAAAGGATGATGTGGCTGAAATGTAATTTAATGTTAAGCTTTTTGTAATAATGTGGGTGACATGTCAGCTCCTTCACCGGAGCAGTCGCCTAAAAACGGTAATTGGGGCAACCGGCGCAAGAATTTCAAAGTATTGTTATTTTATTGTTACAAAGTGAATTGTTGTGGCATTCCCGTTATATCACCAAAGTTTGATGGTATTCTATGCAATTGACCCATTAACAATGCATTAAAGTGGTGGAAAGTGAGTTTTGGCCAAGTTTGGGCTGCTTACGGGTTGCTTATGACCGTAAGCAAACTAGCCCTCTTTAAACATTAATTGGACAAACATTCACTCCTCACAGTTTTGCTCATGACCATGAGGAGCCCCTTACGATCGTGATGCAGCCCGTGAGAAGCCCTGTCTCCCATGTGATCACTTTCTTCTTTGGTGCTCAGATGATTATGAAATCTTATGATGATTATATTGTTTTAACTTATAATGGTGATACATTATTTAATGATACGAAATCTTGGAATTTGACCATGAATCCTATATAAAGTATTTGACTAATTGAGATTTCTTAAGAAGATATAAGAGGATGTTAAGGTCTGCTTTTACTTAATAACACATGAATTACATGATGATGAGTATATAGCTTAATTAGTTCTTGAGAAGATAATATATAGATTTGTATTAGTAACTACTTTCTGAGTAGCAAGCTCATTCATTTTCATCTACATGTTTCATGGCATAATTAGATAAAGCTTAGAGTTGTATTTGATAGTGATTTTAGGTGAGCTAGGTACATTTATACCCATCCTCATTTTCATATGATATTTTGTAATAATATTATGTGCACAATAGTATATGTATATATACATACTATTTGAGAAAAATTTTCTTTGTGCCATGTGTAAGATAGTGATTGAGGGTGTCACATTTAGTAGTATCAAAGCAGGGATTAGATTCATTTGGGACATGATAATGTGATGCATTAATGGCATATCATGCATAAATCATGAGTTGTATATAATTGATGTGTGTTAAACTATATTAGGATAAATGGATACCAAGCGCCTCACTCTAGCCCTGAAGAGTCATCTGAGTCTATTTTATAGGCAAGAACCTATGAATGCTTTATATGAGCATCAACATGAACATGGACTTGGACAATCATAACCACCTCCTCCTCCACAAGTTGCTTATTCCCCATATATATAAGAATTTATTCAAGTTATAAGAGAAATGACTCAGAAACTAATAGGAAGCACTCTTGATGACAACTATGAAAAGAAAAGAAAACATGGTGCTAAAGGTTTTGCTGGGACTGTTGATCCGATGGTGGCTGAGGAATGGTTGAGAAACACCAAAAGAGTACTAAATCGATTTGAGTGTACTATTAAAAAGAAGGTGAGCTATGCAGTATCGAACATGATGCTTTAGATTAGTGGGAAACTATACCATGAAGTAAAGAGGAACCAATGGCATTGACTTGGGCAGATTTCCTAAAGGAATTTTCAGATAAATATATGCTGGTTGTATACAAAGATAGGAAGAAACTTGAATTTCTTGAATTGAAGCAAAATGACTTAGTTGTAGCTGATTATGAAGTGCAATTTATAAGATTATAAAAATACACACCTAAAGAGGTAGTGAATTGAAAAGAGACAGATTTGAAAGGGGATTGAACCTGAAAATCAGAGAAAAGATAGCAGTAAAACCTCCAACTTATAGAGACTTACTGGAAGCAACACTTTGAGTTGAAGAGACCATATTAAAAAGAAAAATATTAGAGGCCAAAGAAAAAAAAACTACAACAACCAAAGTGAATGAAAATTTATCTTTTAGAAGTATGGGATCTCGATAAAGTGGAATAAAGAAACGTGAAGTGAGTCAGGTCAGTTCACCAGAGGAAAGGTCAACAACCAAAAGATTTAAACAATCAGATGATAGAGAAAGTGTTGATAAGAGTAAATTTATGAGTGGTATAATAGCTTTAATGTGCAATGAATGTGAAAAATTGCATAAGAGAGAATGTTGGAGAACTAAACCAAAAGTGTGTTATCATTGTAGACAACCTGAATATTTTATTATAGATTGTCCAATAAAGAAAAATAATAAAGGATCTCAAATGATGAATCAAAGTAGTGCCAGAAAAAATATACCATAAAACCACCGAGGAAAAGGTCAAGGAAAAAGAGGAAATTGAAATAACACAACAATAGTAACTAGGTCTCAAGGTCAAATTCAGAGTCAAGCAAGAATGTATGCCCATATAAGATAAGAAACTCCTGCAATAATAATAGGTGACACGGGTACACATATTATACTTATCTAAAATGCATTGGTACTGATAGATCAATTTATAAGTTCATATATTTATTCACATGAGTATGCATCACACTTGAATTGTTAAAATATGACATGAATATTTTTGTATTTGTTGAGATGATATGATTACCAACTTGATGATGGGATTCTATTTTAAAAAGAAAATAATATGATCAACTTAATAGTTCATTTAATGAAGAGAGAGTTAGAGATATTTTGAGAATAGATGAGGAATGGAACTATTATAGTGTGGTGAATTATTTTATAGAAAGATATATACAGATGTTCCAACATATAAGAAATTAATAGTAGTGGGAACAAGAGGAATTATATTTGTTGTTTGAATTTTATTGTGGATTTATCTTATGTGATTTGAGATCAGTATGAAACTTATATATCTAATATCGAAGATTCAAGGAAGATTAACTGAAGGTAATGGATATATTTTCTTTAATTAGAGAATTCTGGATATGTTTTTGAAAGAATTATTGAAAGTTATTTCAGTATCAGAAAGCAGACTTGAAATTGAAAGAGCTAGATTGATAAATTAAATAATTATTGTGGGAAATATTACACTCAGCTTGTTAAAGTAGAAAAGAATAGTGTGTGGTTATGTATTAGCTATGGATAATTAAACAACAACTTAGTAAAAATTTGCATGATTAATTAAAAGCCACTATAATAGTACTCAAGACGTAATTGAATGTAGGGTGATAGCAATTTCAAAAAGTACTTTTATCTATTTATTAAGTTAAGAAAGACATGTTGAATAATTTTACAGAAGACATAATGGTATATTATTTTAGCTAAATGAGTTATGGGGTGAAAAAAAGTGTTATCTTTTGGTGCATAATTATTAAGAAAACAACTAAAGCTGGTCAATAAAGATTTGGGAAGTAAAGAAAATAACTTCTAATACTCTTTTGTTTGCATTATTGATTAGGGATGAAAAATTAATGGGTTATGTTAAGGTTTCAATACTAGAGACATAATGTATGTATGACTGCTATATTTGGACAGTGATGAAACTATGATCTCATGAAATGAATATGTCATCATATGATTCTGAAATAACTATTATGGTTTAACCATTAAAGATTTGAAGATAATAATTGTATGGAAAATCATTATTAATTTTCAATGAATATCAAGAGATTGAAGTATATATTTATTAGAAGGTGTTGAATCGAGACAACATTGGAGTTTGAAGTTTTCTAATTAGTTATTGACAATGAAGAGAATAATAGATGAGGTTGTTATTTGAAAGTAGAATGTCAAACTCTACTGAGAAATTGTGCCTGTCAACGGTACCAAAATGAAGATGACGGGGAATAATGTTGAATATTGTGATTACGTTATTCTATGCATTTGGGAATATGATGCATTTGAAAATATAATATTATAAAGTACAAAATGATATGAAGTATTATTATTTGGTATGCTGGATAGAGATTCGAGTTGAATAATTGAAACGTATAATTCAGAAATCGAAAGACATCATAAGAGCTTATGTAATAAAGATAAAGAGAAATTGAGTTCAATAAGTATTGTTTATTCAGTGAGTTAACAATTTCAGTGATGAAATTTTCTTTAAAGAGAGGAGAAATGTAACACCAGCATTCTAGTATACATAATCCTTTCTTACACATTACATTTTATATAAAAGAATTATAGACTTAATTTAAGTTTGGATATATTTATGATCTATGGAGAGGGATCTATTTGTAATGAAAATGGGATTGGATTGTCATAATTAAAAGTTTATGAGGTGACATGTAATAATCTTATTTCATTAAGGGGGTGAAAGATTATTTGGTGATAATTCTTATACTTATGTAGATATTTTATACTTTATTAAGAGTAAGCAATTATTAAGGGGACACCTATGGGGGCAAATGGGAGTTTGTAATTAGTGGACATGTGTGTGTGTATATATGTGTATGTATGGATGTAGAGTTATAAAGAATTGTAGAAGGAATAGAATAGTGATTTTTGATAAAGTTTGAGAGATTTTGATCTTGCTTTCTTCATCTAGCAAGAAGTTTGAGAGGCTTTAGGAGGTCTTTAATCAATTAGAGCAGAGGTCTTTAATCAATTGGAGCATCAATCGGTAAGCTTTATATGCATTTGTGTTAATTGAGGTTAGGTTTTGGTTGTTGTCAATTCGTGCTCTATTTTTCCTATTTTTTAGTCCTATGATTTTTGCCATAACCTAGGCTGTAGAGCTCCAATTAGAGCAAGATTGGATGCTCTGGAAACTTTAGAGAGTCTTCTACAACTTCTATATTTTGATATTGGACTGAATTTATTGTTACTATAGTCTAATAGAACCGAACATTTTGTTGGTCACTTTGATTTCTCTGTATGACCTGTTAGTGTTCAAAAAATTATAGTTAATTCTATACATGTCCAAATTGGGTAATTCTAATTGAAATTGAAAGTATACACATAATACTAGCTTCTGTACAAAAATCATGATCATAAGGTTTTTGTACATGATATTTGGATATATTAAAATTAAGGTGACAAATTATACAAGTTAAGCTAACATATCAAAATTAAGGTGACAGATTATACAAGTTAAGCTTAAGTGCATATGTGATGTGTTGTATATATATTTAATATATGGATGTATAGGAGCTACAACAGGCAAGAAGAAGACAACTAACTGGGGAAACTCTTCTTATCTAAAATTGGAAAGCACTAGTGGTAAGTAGTATTAATATAATGAATGAGATGCAAGGATATGTAATATTGTTAATTAAATATTAATCTTATTTTAGTAATTGATAAATTAAGAATTGTATGTAAACAATAATGCTTGTGAGATATACCAAGTAAATATATGGTGGACTTGGTTTTGAATATGTATTAGCATTGATAAGAAATGCATATGGATGGTATAAACCCATATTAATAACCAGGAAATGTGTGAATCTTCCTTGTTTATCTTCTTTAGGTGATTGAGATTAAGAAGATAGGTATATTGGATGAATTATGAATCTTGATTTATGATATGGAATATGATTAATATTTGCATACAAGAGTGAGGTTGATGTATTTGTTGTGAGGTATATGTTAATGTATTTGTTGTGAGGTATATGTTGATGAATTGGTTGTGAGGAATATGATTGAACATGGTAAATATAAAATGTTGGTTATGTCGATTGGCTAAGTGTCCGTCGATAAGTTTAAATGATTATGTCGATTGGCTAAGTGTGCATCGACAAGATTAAATGATTAAGTCGATTGGCTAAGTGATCGTCAACAATATATGAAATGTTGATTATGTCGATTGGCTAAAGTGTTCGTCGACAAGATTAAATGATTATGTCGATTGGCTAAGTGTCTATCGACAAGACTAAATGATTAAGTCGATTGGCTAAGTGACCGTCGATAATATGAAATGTTGAGTATATCGATTGGCTAAGTGATCGTCAACAATGTGAAATATTGATTATATCGATTGGCTAAGTTTCCGTCGATAATATTAAATGATATTAAGTCGATTGGCTAAGTGTCCATCGGTAAGTCAAATGAAATTAAAATTGGCAATACTAAGTGATGTGGGATGTGGAACTATAAAATAGGAGTATAATTATGAATATGGAAAGTGTTGATTGTAAATGCATATATGAGGATATATATGATCCTTTATTTGTAAACGTGGATACTAAATGAAATGTTATAAATGTGAGAGATGAATTAGTAAAACATGAGTACAAGTGTTTGTGTGATCATAAGTGTGCATTCTTTTATTCAAGGGTTTGATGATTGTGAGAATTTGAAGTAATGATTGTAAGTACGTATATTTATCTATATATATGCATATGTATATATGAGTGTGAGATGAGGATACCAAATGATGTGTTAATATGTATGTACCTTGAACTTATGCTTGGAATGAGTTTGATGTTGATAATGTTATTGAAGATTTGGAAATGTGAATATAGATGTTGAAAGCTTGTACTTGATTGAGAATTATGCATTTGTGAATGTGTTTGTGATGTTAAGTATATTTTAAAGTGTTTTTAAGTTAGTATTGAGTTTTGTTTGAAGATGGGAGAATTTATAATGCACTAAAATGGTGGAAAGTGAGTTTTGGCTAAGTTTGGGCTGCTCACGGGTTGCTAACGACCGTGAGGAAGCACCTGTGAGCAAACCAGCCCTCTTTGAACAGTAATTGGACAAACATTCACTCCTCATGGTCTTGCTCACGACCGTGAGGAGCCCCTCACAATCGTGAGGCAACCTGTGAGGAGCTTTGTCTCCCTTGTGATCACTTTCTTCTTTGGTGCTTAGATGATTATGAAATCTTATGATGACTATATCCTTTTAACTTACAATGGTGATATATTATTTAATGATACGAAAGCTTGGAATTTGACCATGAATGTTATATAAAATGTTTGACTAATTGAGATTCCTTAAGAAGGTATAAGAGGATGTTAAGGTATGCTTTTACTTAATAACATATGAATTACGCGATGATGAGTATATAGCTTAATTAGTTCTTGAGAAGCTAACATATAGATTTGTATTAGTAACTACTTACTAAGTAGCAAGTTCATTACTTTGCATCTACATGTTTTAGGGCATAGTTAGATAAAGTTTGGAGTTACATTTGATAGTGATCTCAGGTGGGCCAGAGGCGAGGTTGGTGCATTCTTACTCATCCTCGTTTTCATATGACATTTTGTAATAACATTATGTGCACAAGAGTATATGTATATATACATACTATTTGAAAAAAAATTTCTTTGTGCAACGTGTAAGACTGTGATCGAGGGTACTGTCACAATGTATCTTTTTCAAGGCCCTGTTTTGGATTATGATTTTAGAAATTTCTAGTTAGATGAGATCTCACTCTCTTTGTAATTATCTCTCTTTTTAGTTATCCAATAAGGCATCATATTGTACTTAAGATGATTTTTTCTTAATACAATGCTCACTTGTTCAAAAAAAAAAGATCATATAAAGTAAGAATCACAAATTACTAATTTTAAATTAATTTTCATTCGTATTTTATGATTGGCATGTGAGTCCAGAAAATATAATAAAATTCAAATACCAAACCTCTAATTACAAAACATTCTTATCCAAAAATTTAGTGAAATCTTACATTATTAAACCAATCGTTTAAATTATTAGAATAATTTTTCAATGCATTCCTTACTTATATTCAAAGTGTTATTCCAAATATTTTTGATGTATAATACATATTTTAATTTATGTAATAAAATTGTAATATAAATAATATTATAGATTTAACCATATGGTAGAGTTAAAAAAAAAAAAAAAAAAAAAACCTTTTCATTTTATCTGGAACATAATAATAATTTAATTATGAAAGCAGGAGTATTCCAATTGAACAGAACTAATGATCTCGACTTTGAAAAGCATATAGTACGCATTTAGATTTTTCAAAACTTGTTTTAAAATTATTTAAATCCTTCAAACCCGATGATAAGGATATTTACTACCGGGTTAGAATTCAAAACTCATGTTTGTGCCTCATGATCTCAATACTAGGATACCAACTATTGACTCAAAGTTCTTATTTTTATTTTGTGGAATTGAGTACATTTTATTCAACTTTTAATTAATGAATTAAACATATTTTGAATATTTTATATGGTATCACTTTTTGCGGTGATTGATAAGAAAATAACTAATTTCTTTTGTATAGCTCACGATTCATTAAATATTTATTGAATAAATAAATATATATATTATTGAGATTGTTTTTATTGTTTGTAAGGTTAATTTTGAAAATGACTGTAATCAACAAGATATATAGCACGTTTAGTGGATGTACATCTTTGTTTGTAAATAATATATATTGTTTATGGTTATTGTCAAAAATGTTGAGTATTATTGTTGAATAATAAGTGAATAAGTCTAAGACCAATAGACCATATAATGTGTTGAGAAATTATGTTATATAATAACAAGAATAAATGATTAAGTAAAAAAAATAAAGAACACAAGAATTTAACAAGGTTCGACAATTTACCTACGTTTTCGAGAGCGGAGCGGCTAATTTCTTATTAGATTTCAGAGAATATTCACTTAGGGTTACAAATACAATATATATATAAAACACACGGTACATTTATAAAATTACCATGTATCGTACTGCTCCCAGCATTGCCCCCGCACCCCAGCCCACTTAAACCATAGCCTGCAAATAACTAGAAAATTTCCCCAATTTTTCCGATCCGCTCCAGCATCTGTTTCTTTATTCGGTATATGAGTCATATACAACAATATGACATCATGTAAACACATGATTTCAAGAAAAGGATGAGAAACTAAACATCTAAATAAGGGGTGAGCAAAAATAACCATGGTTCAGTTCGGTTTTTATTGTAAAAAATTTTATTAAATCAAACCGAACCGAACTGCATTATAATATATTTTAAAATTTTATAGGTTTTTATAGTTCGGTTTGATCAGTTTAGCACTAATATTTTAAATTTTATTAATAATATGAGTTTCTAAATACTTAAAACTCTTAATCAAATCATTTAATACCAAAAAAATTCTAACAAAAAATATTTGAATTTATTTTAGATAATTGGTTGATTTGATTTTCAAAAAAATTAATAAATAAAATTAATATAAAAAATTAGCATTAATAGATCTCATAAATCTTATTAGACTAATGCAAAAGTATATAAATTTAAGGGATAATTACATTTTTGGTGTCTAAACTTTTCTATTTTTGCTATTTTGGTGTCTCAACAATTTTTTTGTTCAATCAAGTGTCTCAACTTTTCTATTTTTGCTATTTTGGTGTCTCAACAATTTTTTTGTTCAATTAAGTGTCTCAACTTTTTAAAATAACTATAATGTGGTGCCTCCGGTGGTA
>CATIWO010099919.1:0-11096 GCA_949673435.1 Macaranga tanarius | reverse complement strand
AAATAGACAGAGGTGATAGTCTACGAATTAATACTACCCATATATTAATCCTACGACTATGAACATTTATAGTATATGTACTAAATAAGTTTGTCACTCATATTATCAACTCTTGATAATAAACTTATCTAACATTATACTAAGGGTAAAAATTCAAATAAACAAACACTTTGATTTAAATGAGTATTTTATTGCCATAGGGATAATATTACAATGTCTATGTACATGTATGGCTATAGGGCACATCTACACTGACACTTTGATGGAGCAGTGGATGGATTCGACGTACACCTTCCATCTGCCAATTGATGAGCTGATGTTGGACCCAGTTGCTTTTGCTACAATTACTGGGGTAGCCTATGCTGGTGAGCTGGTTCCATTCGATCGGTGCTTGGAGCCTATGAGTCCTGCCCGCACGAGTTATATCGAGCGACTGTTGGGTATAGTCCCTGCCATAAAGGCGACATATATGGTCAAGTTTGACTCGATTCTTGTACACTACTTTGACATCAGGGTAGAGGACATCACCACCCTCCGAGAGATCGACCAGGTGGTTTGAGCCTTCATCTTTTATTTGTTGGGCACCATTCTCTTTTGCGATGCGGCTAGCTCAGTGGATCTCATCCTTTTGATGGCTCTCTGAGACGTGGATCTCATCTCCACTTATAACTGGGGATCTTTCGCCCTTGCATATTTATATTAGAGCATGGATGAGTTCATCTGAGGGGCTCATCGGTTATGCAGCTTCTGGTATGCCATCTATATGAGTCTCAGCCATTCTCTCTCTTTTCCTTTTTATTTAACTCTGTGTGTTCTTTTTTATGACCTCCTTTGTCTTGTAGGTATGGGGATTAGAGTTGTACCTGATACGAGGAGTGATGCCCTCTGTAGGGACCTTTCCCCTACTGAGCCGATGGGGTTTTAGCCGTATAGGGAGGCAGGAGATGTCTCAGGTTCATCTTTACCGTGTCTATCTCAGCAGCCTTCCATGGAACGAGGTAAACCTACAAAGAAAACAAAGCCAATTATAATTTCATTAACACATGTAAAATTCTAACTTACCTTGTGTATTTTTTTATTAGGTTATGAGATACTTGGGGGCCTGTTGAGGGCTGGATTGAGGCTATGACTCGATCGAGACTGATAGCTGACAGGAGCATCCTTCTAGTGGGACTCTTTCAGAGGATATTCTACCTCAGGGAGTGTGTTCTAGAGTGGGCTTCAGGTCCCGGTCTGAGATGTGTGGTCGTGACTCCTCCTACCATGTTCTGGGTGCATCTATTGGTAGGAGAGGAGCTGACACGAGCCCTGAGAGGATCTGCTGCTATCCATTGGGTTTATGTACGATAGCCCGATGCTTATATAACTTTCATTGGGGACCAGCTGCTACCTGGACTTCCATTGCCTAGCCTTATCACTCAGGTATACATTATTTGCATTTATGATCATGTGCTATTGTCATTGCTTTATCATCTTCTAATTCTAGTTCTTTTACATCTTAATTCGAGAGGCACTGGTCAGTAGATGAGGTCACTACCTTCAGGTGAGCGTCCTGCTCAGCGGGCTCGGATCCACTCCCCTGCTATTGATGATAGACCTAGTACCTCTTATGCCCCACCATGGAGGACTTCAGATGCTGGTCCTAGCACTTCATATGCCCTGGAGCATAGGATTCCTGATGCTGGCCCCGCTTGTTCGCTTATTGCCTTTCCTTATCTCCCAGAGCCTACCGCCAGATATTAGAGCACTAGTGGGAGGTTATATCGGGCTATCCTGACACTGAACCCCGAGAACTTTCCATCACCTATACCTCCTACCACTACTCACTTGAGTATAACTATGCTTTTTACCTCTTTTGGCTTACTGTGTAAAACATTATCACTATCATGATTTATGCCTTTATACCTGTAGATTCCTCGAGAGCAGGGAGAGCACATATATGGCTTACTTGAAGCCCAATGGGATCTCATGTTTTAGATCTCGGAGGAGTGGAGGGTATGTTATTAATCCTATTTTACATGTATGCATGCTTTTATGGTGTTTACTTACCTGTTTCTCTTTTATTTGGACAGGTGCACTGTACAGGCTTGGATTCCAAAATCCTTTCACTTGACCTACAGCTGGCTGACCTCTAGGTTACAAATGGAGATGACAATGATGACTTGGAGGCAGATGATAGGGCCGCTCCTGCTGTAGATATTCCCTTATTTCCCGGTGTCCAGGATGCTGAGGATGATATCGATGATGATAAGGAGGATGCCGAGGATGAGTTTACTGGTGATGGTAAGGAGGATGATTAGGAGACAGAGTCTAAGCAGGATTAGACTGCAGGACTAGAGATTAGTACATATAGATTTTTTTAGATCTTATGCAGGGATTTAAAATTTTTTTATTCATTTTATGTATAAACTAATTTTGGATTGGATATATGCGAAAGATGTATTTTTATTTTAGTGCTTGTATTTCTTTTTATAAAATTCTACTCTATAATCAACTATACAAGCATTTCCAACCAATTTTGCATCAATTTTCAATTAAAATAAATTATATCCATCATTTTTAGGACAGAGCCACTAATACTGAAAAGAGGTGTGCTCCTCCAATGATGAGGCATGCGCCTCTTCACCATAATACCGTGCATCTCTAAATTATAGAGGCGTGCATTTCAAGAGCAGAGAGGCGTACGCCTCTATGGTGTGGTGGCACCTCTGTGGCACTAATCCCGAGATTTTTCACTTTTGCCCCTTTCAAAATCTTATAAATATGCCCCACATCACTCAAACCCTGTCACAACCATTTTACACTTCCAGAAAACCCTAAACACTTTCAAAACCATGTCAGAACACAATATGAAATTGATTTGACCTATCTTACAAAGCTTGGATGGAGAAACTTAGAAAAAACTAAACCCCTTTCATCTATCTATCTTCAGATCCCTTCATCTAAGCAAAATCAACTATCCATTCCTGCACACTGTTGCCCAGCTTTGGGACCTACAGAATCACATCTTTAAGTTCAATAACTTTGAAATCTGCCCCCTGCCTGAAGAATTTGGAGCAATTTTGGGTTTCGCAAATGATTTCTCCAAATAGATTACGGTGCTGCCGATTGACAAACCAGATGAGGGAACCCTTCAGCAACAGATGGCACGCCTTTTCAACATCCCTCCTTCTTTTTCTCTGACATATGTCTCGGGTAATGGGATAATTTTTTATTCCTTCCTGAAGACTGCTGTTGCTGTCGATAGTAATGAAGTGTATTGGCCACGAATGATTGCTTTCTGCCTGTATGCTTAATTCCCACTAGTTTCTCCTTCGAGTGATTATGATCTCAAACTCATGCAAATCCTTAACTAAGTGGAGTCCGAACTCAACCCCATACCAATTATTCTTGCTGAGACTCTGATTGGGTTGGACAATCTGCCCGTGACACACCACTTTACTAGGAGTCCCATATTATTGGAGGTACACACATACAATTTTTTTAACCCCTCCGTGTTTTGCAGATCTGGTCCCAGGAAAACTGATGTTGTTGGCACTCCCTTAGAATGTTACAAAGTATAAGCCCAGGCAGGTGTAGACTCATCCATTGCAAAAACTCTCGGCTGACTTGAAAGAGTGGTTGGCTAACTTTCTAAATACCGGAGTTCAGTGGATGTGCCCTTGGTGAATATTAGACATATGACCATCAGAACATACACTCATTATATTCCTCTTGTCGAACTGAACTTCTACTCATTCTATTACCTGATTCGTCTCTATCGCTAGTATAGAGAGAAGCAAATGATTATAGAGCCCACTCATGGTTTCCAACCTGGCCCTTTGACCCATAATTTTATGGAAAATATGTCAGTGACTTGGTCATGTCGTACCATTAGATGAGGTATCTCGTCGGATGGAGACATTACCACTGATGATCATTATAAGGCATGGATCCAGTTATAACAAACCGAACAAGATTTATTTAGAATTAGAATGCAAGAGATGAGAAGTAACAAAAGGAAAAGGACTTAGATTTATTTCTTTCTTTAGTTTCGACAACTTAATTAGATTTAACTCGTCTTATGCAATATCTTTCCTTTAAGTTAAATCTATTGTAATAAGGATTTAATGCAATATTTGACAAAAATAAAAGCAATCCTTTTCATTTAAATTAAGCATAATTGTATATACAAACTACTTCTGACATTTCTCCTATCATTAGATGGCTTGCCCTTGCAAGTTTTCTAACCAACTATTTTATTCTCTCTCTCTCCTTTTTATTTATCCTTAACTTTTGCCTAAGTCGCTCTTTTGTGGAGTTTTTAACCTAGCAGGATTTTTTTTGTTGTTTTTTTTTCTCTAACTTTTTCCTAGATAGCCTCTCTTTTTTTAAAATTTTTTTTGAGGTTTTCTCCCTAACAAGACTTTACAAAAAGTATTTCTTGAGCTTATTCAGGTTGATGGGATTTCTAAACTCATTCCCTTCTAGATCGGACAAAATGGCCGCACCCTTTGAGAATATCTTTTTCACGAGGTAAGGACCTTCCCAATTCAGCTTGAATTTTCCCATTGGATCTGCAAGAAGTGGCTTTGTGTGTTTCAATACCAATTCATCCTCCTTTATCTTCTCCGGCTTGATCTTCTTATTGTATGCTCCGGCGATCCTCTTTTGATATAATTGTTTATGATACATGGCTTTTAATCTCTTTTGATATAATTGTATATAATACATGGCTTTTAATCTCTTTTCATCCAACAATGTCAATTGTGCCAATCTACTTTCTACCCATTGATACTCGGGAATCTTGGTTTCTAGTAGAACCCTTAGAGATTGAATTTCCACTTCTACCGGCTGCACAACTTCACATCCATATACTAATGAATAAGGCGTAACTCCGATAGATGTTCTTATAGTCGTTCGATACCGCCATAATGGAAACTGCAAATATTCATACCAATCCCTATAATTCTCTATCATCTTGGCCAAGATCCTCTTGACATTCTTATTTGCAGCTTCAACCGCACTATTAGCTTGAGGACGATAGGGAGATGACCAGTGATGTTCTATCTTGTAGTGCCAGAGTAATGTAGTAGTTTCTGACTGAAATTGAACCCCATTATCAGTCACAACATGATGAGGCAATCCATATCTATATATTATATTGCTTTCTATGAACCTTGCCATTTGTTTTGATCCGACCGAAGTGTACGACTCAGCCTCGACCCATTTAAAGAGGTAATCCACCGGAACCACAATATATCGATATCTATTCGATGCTACTGGTTTTATTTCCCCGATTATGTTAATTCCCCAAGCTGCAAAAGGCCACGAAGATGTCAACCCTTGAAGTTCCATTGAAGGAAGATGACTAACATCCCTATAAGCTTGGCAATTATGACACTTTTTCACAAATTTGACACAATCTGACTCCATGGTCAACCAGAAGTATCCTTAACGAGTTATCTTTTTAGCCAACACTGTTCCACTCATATGAGGCCCACAAACACATGCATGCATAGCTTCTATGATCGTCTGGGCTTTTTCCTTATCCACACATCGCAAATGCATCCGAGTTGACATTCTTTTGTACAACATACCAAGATGACTGATAAACTATCTAGATAGCATTTTCAAGAATGCCTTTTCCTTCCTATCTGCATCCTTGAGAAACTATCCAGTCTCGAGGTACTTCTGCAAATCACAAAACTATGGCTTTTCTGCTGGTCCTATTGGCATTACCCTTATCTCTTTATGACATAGAGTCCCAGACTTCCTTAGAATCAAAGGCTTAGTTGGAGCCTTGGCACCACTTTCCCACATCGAAGTTAATGTAGCCAGAGCATTTGCAACTTGATTATCTTCCCGAAGTAAGTGTATGAATTTACATTGATTGAAAGAAAGAGTTACAGTGGCCAAATAATTCACATAAAGCCTTAGCTTATCCTCTTTAACTTCCCATTCCTTGGAAATATGCTTTACTACTAATATTGAATCCCCGTACACTGTTACTTCTTCTGCACCTGCACTTTGTAAAGCTTCCAACCCGAATATGTATGCCTCAAACATCGCTTGATTATTAGTCACTTTAAACTCAAGTCTCTTGGCCATAGGAATCATCTCACCTTCAGGTATGACCAAGATTACTCCAATCCCTGCCCCCTTACTATTAACAGCTCCATCAAAGTATATGTGCCATCCCTGTATCTCAATAGCTCTTAAATGCTCATCGGGAAATTCCAATTCCCATTTCTGATTGCCATCCATAGGATTCTATGCCAAAAAATCTACAACGGCCCTTCCCTTTATCACTTTTCTGGATAGATACTCAATGTCAAACTTCGTGAGTAATACCAACTATCGTGCTAACTTTCCTATAAGAGAAGGAGTCTACTGAAGGTATTTCAGAGGGTCATGCTTTGAAATAGCCTAAATCTTATAGGATTGAAAGTAATGTTGAAGCTTCTTGGTTGCCCATATAACTGATAGACATGTCTTTTCTACTAAGCTGTAATTGACTTCGTGAGGTACAAACTTCTTACTCAAGTAATACACAGCATACTCCATACCATTCTCATCCTCCTATGGCAACATTGCCCCCATAGCTTCCTTCTTAATTGCTAAGTACAAAATCAACGGCTTTCCCGGTCTTGGAGGTTACAACACAGGTGGCTCCATTAAATAACTCTTAATTGCCTCAAAAGCCTATTGACATCGATCATCCCAAACTACTGGCTAATTCTTCCTGAGAAGCTTGAAGATCGTCTCATAAACGGTAGTCAACTTGGCTATAAACTAACTGATGTAATATAACCGTCCGATGAACCCTTTTACTTTTTTCTCTGTCTTTGGCGCTAGCATCTCACTAATAGCTTTCACCTTATCTGGATCGACCTCTATCCCTCTTTTGCTGACTGTGCGGCCCAACAGTTTACCTGAAGTAATCCTGAATACACACTTCTTTGAATTTAGTCTCAAGTTGAACTTTTTAGCTCTACTCAGGAACTTATCTAGAGCTTTAAAGTGTCCTTCTCTAGTAGGAGACTTGACCATCATATCATCCACATATACCTCAATTTCCTTATGGATTATATCATACAACAAAGTAGTAGCCATCTGTTAGTACGTTGCCCTGACATTCTTTAGTCTAAATGGTATTACTAAGTAACCATAAATCCCCCACTCAGTTATGAACGAGGTCTTCAGCTTATCTGCTTCAGCCATCTTAATCTGATTGTATCTTGAGAATCCATCAATGAAGCAGTACATAGAACTCGAGGCTGCACTATCCACCAGTGTATTAATGTGAGGTAAGGGCAAATCATCTTTCGGGTAGGCTTTGTTCAAGTCCCAGTAATCGACACACATCCTTACTTTTCCCTCTTTCTTTAGTACTGGCACTATATTAGCAAGCCATTTTATGTCATCAACTACCTCAAGGAATCCCACCTTCCACTATTTCTCAACTTCCTTAATCGGGAGGGTCCATTCTGGTCTTAATCTTCTTCTTTTCTGCTTGACTGGTGTAATGTGAGGATAAGTAGGGATCTTATGTTCCATAATCTCGTGATCTATCCCTGACATATCCTTATACCCCCAGGCAAATACTTTTTGTCTATTTATTAACAATTCTTTCATTTTTTCACTCTCATCGGGAGAAAGATCAGAAGCAATTATTATGTTTTTGGAATTTTCAATTGTGCCTAAGTTAAATGTAGTGGTTTGCATATAATTAATGTCAAATATATGCATAAATTGATCATCACAATAAGCATAACCATTAGGTAAGACATCACACAAGTAAGTAAAGTCAGATTTCATTGCATCAACTTTGGAAAAGAGCAAATCATCAAGTTCAAACAAACTAGCAAGAGAAATATCAAAATCATCACAAAATGTATCAATAAAAGAGTTCTAGACAAAGGTCTCCAAGTCCACAGCAGCATCCTCGCTCTGATCCGCATCTCCAGCAGCAATCTCCATTCCCTCGGCAGTAATCCCTTTGCCTTTGGAGTCCTTATTAACAGCATCACCTTCAGTACCATTCTTATGTTCCACAGCAGCAGCAACCTCTTCCTCCACTATCAGATCCTCTAGTATTGGTTCATCTATACTCTTCTCACCCATATAATCCACGAAGATCTCAAACCAAGGGACCTTCCTCCCTTCTAGAAATAGAGGCTCAGGTTTTCTTTTATAGGGATTGTAATTCCCTTCTTTTACAAACCTTTCCCAAAGTGTCCATTCTTCTTCACTGTCGGGTCCATCCTTTTCCCCGTGATAGCCAAGTCCATGCTTCAAAATCTGCAACTTTGCTTGCACCAATTTGGGTGGTCCAGTCTGATTCTTTCCTAATCCCAGTGGCATAAAGTTTATTCCTCTCAATATATTCAATAATTTCTCTTCCATGGAGTCCTCGTAGATCATGCAAAACTCAAATCCCGGATTTAGAGGAATTTCTTTGGGAGCCAATTTCAAAGTTGTAATGGCTGCCTCAGATTCAGCTGAAATAGTGATTACCTTCCCTTCGTATGAAAAATTGATCTTCTGATAAAGAGTGGAAGGAACTCCTCTAAGAGGATGGAACCAAGGCCTTCCCAATAGCACAGTAAAAGTGACTGGAATATCAATCACATGGAGGGTGACCCAAGCTTCAATAGGCCCAGTCTTGACTAGAGTTCTAAATGTGACCTCGATTGACCTCTTAGTATCGTCATAGGCCTTGATATTACATCAGTAGGTTGCAAATCAGTAAAAGTTAAATCGAGCCTTGGCAGTATCTTCAAAAGGAACACATTTATGGTTGACCCGTTGTCAACCATCATACAGCAAGTCATCTTCCCTTTGATCTCATCTTTAATGAACAAAGGCCGATAATGCTCCCTCCCTTCCAATGGCAGATCTTCATCAGTGAACACAATTGCCCCCTCAAGCTTTTTAATTAAGGAACTCACTAACTGTTAAAGGGTTGTGCTAGTAGAAACTTTCATCTCATGCAAAACTTGGACTATAGCATCTCGATGAATCTTAAACTGCATTAAAAGTTCCCAAATACTAGATATTGTTTTCTCAGGTAGTTCTTTCTTTGGCTCCTCCTTTTTTAACTCTTCTTCAACTTCGGACTGAACTTTTTACTTGACTGGCTCTTTCTCAGACTTAACCTCTTCCCTGACTCACTCTCTCTTTCTTTGTTCTTTCTTCTCTTTAGCTGATGCCATATGTTCAACCAACTATTCCCTTTCTCCTTCCCATACATCAATCCCTTCTTGAGTTTTCTCATCATCGGAAGACCAAATATCCAACTGAAGGAAAGTGTGTGTAGAGGAAAAATGAAAATACGAAATTTAAAAATTTTCATTGCATGCAATATTTGCATCAAACACAAAACACTTTCATGCCCATAGATCATATCACATGCACTCTTACATAGCTAAGCATGCATAATGAACAATATACTATCAACATATCAACCAAGTCATGCTTCCAAAAAATAAGACCTAGCAACTAAGAGATATAGTAACAATTACATAACTCCTTAGTTGGTAGCACGCTTGTTAAGCTTTGGTTGGTGTTGATCTACAAGCTCTAAGCTCCCCAATTGTGAAGCCCCTAGCTTGATATACACAGGTTAGCAAGGAAGACCTCCAAGGATGGTGATGTGCAAGCCACAAGCCTCTCCTTTGTTGACCCAAAGTGCATGCAAGAAGTTCCACCAAACAAGGATATGTAGGATAATGAAGCAACCTTCAATAGATGATGGACTATTAGAAAGAACACAACTCTTGTGTTTAGTTTGATATGTTTACCCTTGAAGAAGAAGAAGGAAGAAGACTCTCTCAATCCCTTTTCTCTCTTTTGGTTGATATCACATTCTCTCTAACTTGTGCAAATGAAGTTATGACTTAGCTCTCTCTACAAACTCCACTAACTATATCAATAAGCTAATATGATAATAGTTTATGTGTTGAGTGTCTCACATTCAATTCACATGCATAAGGAGTGAGAGAGTTATCTCTACAGTCTCCACTAACTCAAATAAAACCAACATTATTTAATTAGCTATAACTTGACTGTCTCACACTTAAGTCACATGTAATGCTATAGCTTGAGTGTCTCACACTCAAGCTATATGCATGGCTTGGCTCTATTGTGAGTGGGAGGTGTATGGTTGCTTGGATAACCTTAGCCTTGATATCCATTAACACTTAATGAATTTGGGCTAAGGCTATGGGCACATGGGCTTATCTACACAATTAGAGAAGGCCCACCCATACCTATCCAACAAATGGGCTCATTAAAACTCTTTTAAATGAAGCCCATGAACAAGTCCATTTATCAATGAGCTAGGTCCATCTCATGGGCCCATATTGAAAACCATTAGAAGGTATATATTAATTTAGTCCTTGAACTTAATATCACATATTAATCAAGTCCAAATTAATATTTATTTAATTGCTATTAAGTCCCAATCTTTGAATTTATATTTCGGGATATGTTAGATCCTTGCATACGCGTAAATGTAATTCAATTTAATTTAATTAATTAATTAAACTCTTTAATTAATAATCAAATTAATATTAGTCTTCCCAAGCATAACCTTTATGTGTATGACTTACTAGGTTCAAGTCTAAATGGAAAAGGGAATAATATTAACACTTAATATCATGGAAACACCTTTCCATACTGAATGTGAAAATCCTAATTAATCATATTTAGTTCCCATAAGTCATGAGTGACCCCTAACATAGATATTATGACTACCCAAATAGAAATGAATACTTTATATAGATCTACAAGAACCACAGAACACAATTACTATGCACTAAATTGTTAGTATAGTGATATACCCTAGAGGTAATCTTGTATTATGACATTGTAAATTATCCCAAATGGCCATGTAATGTTCTTTTAAATAAAGTGTTTATTTATTTGAAGCATTACTCCATTAGCATTATGTTAAATAAATGTATTATCAAGAGTTGATACTATGAGTGACACATTTATTTAGTACATATGCTATAAAATTGTTCATAGTCGATAAATTAATATTTGGTTGATATTAATTTGACTATCACCTCTGTCTATTTTCCTTGATTAGTATGAGATACTAATAGTGG
>CATIWO010099915.1:0-10979 GCA_949673435.1 Macaranga tanarius | reverse complement strand
TTTGAGAAAACTACTTCAATTTTTTAGAAAATTTTTTAAAATGAAAATAGAAAATAGAAATTTGTGTTTGCTTTGGGTATTTTCATAAAAATCTCACTTGAAAAGTGTTTTCACTGTTTTCCTAATTTTAAAAGAAAAGTGGAAAATAAGTTTTTATTATTTTCTAAATTTTCCTTGTTAAATTTATAAAGTGAAAACTCCGTGTTTTTATTTGAAACTGAAAATTTCGTGTTTTCATTTCTAATAAGTAAATATGTTTTACAATTTTTTTATGAAAATGAAAAGTTTTTATTTTCTTTGAAAATTGAAAAATGAAAACAGAAAATAATTCTCTTTAAGTAAACACACCCCTAGCATCCCTCTCTCATTTTCTCTAAAATTTTTCTTTTTTCTTTTTCTTACTTTTTATATTTGTTAGTAGAGAGCGATGATTTTAGGCCAAAAAAGGCTTTTAGACCAAAAATTTTTTAGCCTTTTTTGGCCTAAAATCATCACTACATACATATTTTTTTTATCAATTTAATTCTAAATAAGTGAGTTTTCTATATAGATTTAGGTTTTTTTTTTTTTGGTTTCGCCGTCTTATTGCGGTGTTTAGTTTTTACGTATTATTGCGACGTTTTTTTTTTGTGTGTGTGGGCAATTTAGACAAATAAAACATATTCGATTCAATAGAGATATCAAATCCAATTATGGTTGTCAGTATGTTGCAGCACTGGAGTTATAGGTATTCTAGTCATTATAGAATTTTTAAATGTTTAGACTTTAAGCCGATTTATTATGCTATTAACCTAGAAGATTTGAATTTTTTACAGTTTCATCTTTTAATAATTTTTAGTGGATTTATATCAATGTTTTTATCGATATATTGCTGGTTTGAATGAATGAAATTATTGTTATTGTTAAAAAAAAAAACTGTTTTCAATAATAGTTGATGCAATTGATTTATTTTGAGTTTAAAGAGAGTGAAAAATTAGATTAATAATCTTGTAGAGTTGATTTATATATATATATTTTAAGAATCTTATTTTCTACGTTTGAAATAGCATTTTGTTATTGTTAAAAAAATAAAATTTTGTTATTTGTTTTAAAAAATAAAATGTAAAATGTATTTTTTTCTTACTTTTACTTGATATGGTCCCTACACATCTTATCTCCCCTCAAAATGGTATTGTCAGTGTACTTTTTCATTCAATTTCAGAGCTATTTTATTCAAAAAAGTAATTTTCCTTTTTCTTTATACTAAAAAAATAAAAAAAAGCATATACATTTTTTTGGGAGAAAAAAAAAAGTGAAAAAGAAAAGTGTGTATATAATATATAAATGTAACCGGCAAAATAAAAAGTTGATACAAGCTGAGGATCATGGTGTGTTTCTTCCACTTCAATTATTTATCTTTTTATTCTAAGCATAATGTAATGATTATATCTATATCTATCTATATATAAAAAAATATAATGTTTTAAAAAAAAAAAATATAAAAAATATAATAACTATTTTTATTTTTATTTATAAGCTGTCACCGTTAGTTGTTTCTTTGCTTTGTACAATAAATCCATATAAAACTAGGTAGCTCCTGGGACAAAAGATTTTGTAACTCTTCTTTTATTTTTATTTTCTTTTTTTTAATCTCTCACCTTCTTTGTTTCTGCCCTTCCTTCTTTAAACAGCAGCAGCAGCAGCAGCAGCAGCAGAAGAAGAACAAAGAACAAGAAAATAACAAGGGAGAGAGTGCAACATTAATGGAGAAGAACATGGAAGAGGAAGCTGCTTTAGCTCAAACACAAGCCATTACTACTACCCATCAACAACACGCTCCTAAACCAAGAAAAGGGGGCCTCATTACCATGCCATTTATTATAGGTATGCACATTCACATATACCCTTTTCATCAAAATGTTGTTTCTTGATTTTCTTGAAATTTACATCAAGATCATCTCAGAAATTATAGAAAATGAACCATACTTTTTCTTTTATGTCACTTATTGTTTAGTTTTTTAGTTTAATTACATTTTCTTGGTAGTTTTTATGTGTTTAAAGTGTTATAGTTGGATCTTAATTTCTTGAATGTTTGTTTCTTGTTTGTAATGCAGCAAATGAGACTTTTGAGAGGGTATCAAGCTATGGTCTTTTACCAAACATGGTATTTTACTTGATGCGTAATTATGGTTTTGGATTACCTAAAAGTGCCAATATCATCTTTGTTTGGAATGCTGCTACCAATTTGACGCCTCTTTTGGGTGCATTAATCTCTGATTCTTATCTGGGTCGTTACCTCACCATTGGCATCGGTTCCATTTTCAGTCTTCTGGTAAATTTTTTTTTCTTTCAATTTCTTGGCTGTTTCTAAATTATATTTTATTGTTGCTAAACAGAATGACACCTTTACTCCTAATTGAAGCCACCTGAAATGGGTTTTAGCATCTCTTTTTTATTAATTAAATAATTAATTCTTGGGTTGTTTTCTCCATTTTTTTTTCTTGTTCAAAGTGTTTAGTTAGAGATTGTTGACAAAAAAAGTGTTCAGTTAGAGCATCTCATAATAGATTTTACCCAGCGAAATTTGCCAGCAGAAATGGTGTGGATGAATAGTTGTTTACCCATGCCAAATTTAGCTGTTTTTCCATAAGTTTAATTCTTTTAATGCATAAAATTTAGTCAAATATTTATTTTGAATAATATTTTGGTGTTAAAAATAGTGTAACTTTGTTTTTAATTAACATGTAAATAGTAATCTTGTTTTATAATGAGTGAAAAACAATTGATTTATTTTTTTGTCAAATTGTTTAATACAAATGTATTTTTATTGAATAAATATGTAAGAAAATCATATAGCATGTAAAATGGATATGCAATATAAAATTAGTAAAAATAATACAAAATGAAATATAAAAAATTATATATGAATTTTTTTTTTTTAATGTTAAAAATGATGTGATAAATTAGAGATGGATTAGTGTAATTGTGTTTAAACCAATAAATTATAATGTGAATAAAGCAATTAAGTGATGTGGGTGTGTTGTGTAGTGCGGCTATCCTTAACTAGTGGGCAGTCAATTCCTTAAAAGACCTTCAACGCTGAAGGGGACTGTCTGGTCATGTGAAAAACAGGACCACATGATTCAATCCAGTTGTTTGTTTTAAAAAAAAAATCCTGTTCTTAGAAATTTTCCTTTTTCCTTAAACAGCTTATGCCAACTTTAACAGTACTAGTTTAGAAGAACATGTATAATTATGTAGATTTTTCTCTTTACTTTTAAAATGAAACTTTTGATGCCCTTATAATTCTCTTTGTGTTGAATTAAATTAGTCAGAGTTTAATGGATACCGGTGGTCTAGACCAAGATGAAACTACAGTATTGATAACTTTCTTGATAAATTCATTTAGTTTGAATTTCTGATTGATAACCAGAAAATTCAATGTGTAGTTCCAGTATATTCATTTTGAAAACATTCACTTTATATTTGTGAAAAAGATTTATTTTAAAGAATTAATTCAAATCTCGTAGGAGAGAGGCAACTCTTTGGTTGGCTTGACCAAAAATGTGGCTGTTTCATGATTTATGCCAACATCTTCTTGATAGTTTACTTGTGTGCTGGTACAGTGCACGGTATTGAAGAGCTGTGCAGTTATGTGCAATCTCTATAGTTGTGGCTAATTGATAATGTACATGCTGGAGTTAATGAAAAAATTAGCTATATGCACTATAAATTGTGATGAACTGAGTTGTTTTGTGCTGATACTAAATGGAAGAACATCAAATTTTGATACAGGGGACTGTCCTGTTATGGTTAACTGCCATGATTCCACAAGCAAAACCTCCAGTTTGTGACCCAGCGATGCAAAAATGTAAAGCTCCAACATCAGGCCAAATGACTATGCTCTTTTCTTCCATGGCCTTCATATCCATTGGAGCTGGTGGCATTAGACCGTGCTCCTTGGTATTTGGGGCTGATCAATTGGATAATAAAGCTAACCCCAAAAATGAGAGGATCTTGGAGAGCTACTTTGGCTGGTACTATGCTTCAACAGCCATTTCTGTTCTGATTTCGTTGACAGGGATTGTCTATATTCAAGATCGTCATGGTTGGCGAGTGGGTTATGGAGTTCCTGCCATTCTTGTGTTCTTATCTGCTTTCTCGTTCTTTATTGCTTCTTCGCTTTACCTGAAGCAGAAAGCTAGTGAGAATTTGCTTGTGGGATTTGTACGAGTTCTTGTGGTTGCTTGCAAGAATAGAAAAGTCCCCTTCCCTCCTTCAAATTCAGATGGTAAATATCATCGCAGGAAGCATTCTGAGTACATTGCACCAACTGAAAATCTAAGGTATGACTGTATCATCACATTGATAACTAAAGAAACTAAAGCATGAGCACTATCATTCATATCTTGGAAAATGTTATGGCATTAGGTTCTTGAACAAGGCTTGCATCATAAGAAATGCGGAACAAGATATAGCCCCTGATGGATCAGCATCAAACCCATGGAATCTCTGCACAATCGAGCAAGTAGAAGAGCTCAAAGCACTTATCAGGGTTATGCCTATATGGTCTACTGGGGTCATGATGTCAATAAATGTTAGCCAAGGTTCATTTCAAGTGGTCCAAGCTCAATCCATGGACCGAAGCCTTACCTCAAAGTTCCAAGTCCCAGCAGGCTCTTTTGCTACATTTGTGGTTATCTCTATGGCATTATGGATTATTCTTTATGATCGTGCCATCCTTCCCATGGCATCAAAAATCAAGGGTAAGCCAGTTCGGCTTGGTGTAAAACTAAGGATGGGAATTGGTCTATTCCTTTCGTGTGTGGCAATGGTGGTTGCAGGAATCGTTGAGCATGTTCGACGGAGAAAAGCAATCCAAGAAGGGTACTTAAACAATCCTAATGCTGTGGTGCACATGTCCGCATTCTGGCTTGCACCACAGTATTGCTTGAATGGTTTGGCTGAAGCATTGAATGCAATTGGCCAAACGGAATTCTATTACACTGAGTTTCCTAAGTCCATGTCTAGCATTGCTGGGGCACTTTTCGGAGTAGGAATGGGAGTAGCAAACTTGCTGGCAAGTGTTATTTTAAGTTTTGTTGATAAGCTTACCTCGAAAGGCGGCAAAGATGGCTGGGTTCCTAGTAATATTAACCATGGTCATTATGACAAGTATTACTGGCTTCTTGCCATAATGACTGCTGTTAATTTGCTATATTTTCTAGTTTGTAGTTGGTTTTATGGACCTTGCAAGGAGCAAATCACAAAGGTTAGAGATGAAGGGAATGGGTTCAAGCAAGAGGAAGATATGTCTAATTTAGGGACTATGATTAAAGATGAAGGTAAAAGAAGTATTGATGGAGAAGAATTATCAAGAGCTTGAGAGGATTTGATTGGTTGCTACAAGCTTTTATTTGAGTGGCAGGCATTGTGTGATTTGTTGTGTGATAGTGAGAAGCATTAATTATCATTTTTGCAAGTTATATCCAAAATCTCCTTGCAGATGGGTACCATATTATCTCTGAGTCTCATGCTATCTCAATATATATAATATTTATTATATATGTCATATACCATACTTCAGCATACAAATTTGTAACATAGGTGTTTTTTTTTTCCTTAAATGAAAATTCAGTGTCTTGACCTGAGAATTGTTGTTGAATCTTGTAATCTGTAATGGGGTTTTTTTTTTATTATTATTATAAATTTTATTTCTTCTAATGTATAGTTTGTTTCCCAAACTCAATGAATGAAGATGACCTTATTGCAAAAGCATTTTTCTGGTATTTGTCACTTTTGTTGTTGAGTACATGCATCTAATTATAAATTAGGTCCATTTTTTTTCTTTTTTTTCTTTTTTAAATTCCTGAACTATGTGACAAAAGGTACCTGTTTACAAAATAATTCTTCTTTATTTTATACCCTAACATAATCATAAGCATAACAAATCATTTTGATCAAGACTTCAGTGATGTAAAATAAAACTCGCAATTTCACCATAAATTATAAATATAAAAACATTATATCATTATGCATGTCGACAGTTATTATTGGCAAAAAAAATTGTCACAGTCATTGTTATCATCATTGTCCTTATTTTGATGTTGTATGCAGAAAATGGGAAAGCTGTCTATGGTGAATTATGGAATTATAATTAGGCAGAGAATAGGATTAAAATATCAACTCTAATTTAGGCAACGCTTAAATTCTTGTATATAAATATACTTGCTAATTATGCAAACACAAAATCTTAATCATTCAAACACAAATTGAACTTTTGGAAATTAAAGATATTCTAATGTACATGTGCTATTGAACTTTTTAAATTTCATTAAAAGGTGATGGTCTGATTGGTGAGGGAATTATTGAAGACAAATGTTATCCAACATGGAATTTAATAATTTGCAGTCCACATATAAAAAGTACACAAATAATTCTATATACTCATGTTTTTTTATTTCACTTAAAAATATATGTGGAATCTAAAGCACATATAGTGCTCCTTAATTATTTGTTCTTTTAAATACATAATTGAACCTTTTTCTTATTTCAAAGAATTTAAAGAAGAAAAATACAACTTTTAGCTTGAGTTTAAATATATAATAAAAGTTTACTTGATGAATGCAACTTTATTGAGACAAGAACCTTCATTGAGGAAACTAAAAAGAAAAGTGAAATCTTGATGTTTTCTTTTTTTCTTTTATTGTCATAATTATAAGTATATTTTCTTGAATTAACACAATATAGGAAAATGTTTTGAACTTAGTGAATAATTTCTTTTGAAGGTAGCTAGATAGCCATGTTCTAGTCATGCTAAAGCTTCTTTGGTAACTAGGTACCTTATAATTATTTGACAATGACAAGCACTACTAATGCTTTGTATCGTCAGCAATATAGTAGAGCATGCTAGACTAGTATGTAGTGTATTCTTTTCTTTTGCAACTTGCTATTAATGATATTATTATTTCTTTGTTAAAAGTTGCATTTTTTTTTTTTTTTGAACATAAGTTTTAGATAAAATATATGTAATGTATGCACTTGAATAATTTTGAGAAATAACTATCACTTAATTACAAAGAAAAAATATTGGATAATTTATTTCAGTGATAAAATTATAAAATTTTTAAAAATAGACATCAGAATTTAAATTTTATCAAATGTAATTTTTTTTTTCGAATAAAAAGTAATGACTTAACAATATGTAAAAAAAAAAATAATTGAATGAGTGATTAAAAAAATTATTGACTTTAAATTCGATCTCATCACGATATTTTTAATGGTCAATTCAAAGATTTTCACTCCAATAATTGATGGGTATGATAATATTTTGATGATTAGAAAGGTTGGCCAAAACAAAATTCAAAAAATAGCCAATTCATGAATTCTTGATCTTGAATGAAACTCCTACTTTCTTGCTGGATCCACACAACCTTTTCGAAGATAAAATCATGTTAGGGCGGAGGAATCTGTCCACATATATTGAAAAAAAAGAGAAGCACTATTGCCTCTCAAGTAGGTCCAAGTGTACATTCGGTCGGTTTTAGGGTATTTTTCTGACCGAACTGAATCTAAATAATTCAAAATCGAATCAAATTGAACTGAATTAGGTTCAAAATCGAACTAAACCGAATCAAAAATTATATGTAAAAAATTAAACTGAATCGAAAATTTTAAAAATATGAATTATTTTTGTATTTTTATATTAAATTAGTACATATTTTTAAAAAAAATTTAGAAATATAAAAATAAAAATTCAGTTAGTTCGGTTAACCAAAATTTTTCCTTACAAAATCGAACCGAATTGAATAAAATCGGTTCAATAAGTTCGGAACCCATGAACACCCTAGGTCCAACTCTTCTTTGTGCATTTAATGTTTTTTAAAATTTTATAATATACATAATGATGATGATGTTAATTCTTTAGGTGTGATTGTAACATTTATTTTTATATCTCTATCATATATTATACGAAAAATAAAAGGTGTCTATTTCTGTCGTGGTCCTTCTTTGGTGAAAAGAAAAAGCAAACTAACAATTATTTCATTCTTTTGGAGTTGACAAAGATTGCTATTTATTGCTATTGCTTCTATCCAAAAGGATATACATATGATAAATACTTCTTAATTCTCAAATTCTTCGTTGTCTAAAAGGGAAAAAAAATTAAATAATTAAAAAAATTCAGCTTCCATTTGCTCCTAAAGTTAAAGTATTTTTTTTTTAGAGTGGATGAGATTTATATTTTTATATAAATTATTAGTATTTAAAACTTATTATTTTAAATAAATTCATTTTAATTAGAGCAAAATTATAAAAGTGTAAAAAAATTTTCAACAATTAATTTGATGCAACTTTATACTCGAGACGCCCTATAAATAAAAATAGTTTCAACTAGCCAATTCAAACAATTGTTGGTGATGAGATTTATTTGTTTGTTCTTAAGATTTTTATTCTCATTTACTTTTTTTGTGAAAACATATGAAACAAAAAATTGCAGAAATTTTCTATTGATGCGTACACTTAATTATTATTATATTGATTTATGCACATATTTGATTTTTTTGGTTCTTATATATGTTAGTTGTGTGTGAAGAGTATTAAAAAATCTCTATTAATTTTTGTGTAATTGTCCCTCATTCACTTAAAATTCAATTAATTTAAAGTTTGAATGTGACACAACCTATAATTCTGTTCTTGAAAAATATTCTTTTGGGTGGCACCTTAAAGCATGTGCCATAGGATGATTCATATAGAAAGCAGATGATCTGAAGTCAAAATGCATTAATAATGAGATTTTCTTGCTGGGTATAAATCAGAACTGTCATTTCAGAGTCTGTTGTTGCTTAATTTTCTTCATTCTTCTTTTGTGTTACATAGGAATATATTTTCTTTAATTTTGCAGCTAAATTATACACTCTGTGGATATAATGAAGGCATGAACAAAGACATACCCTATAGGCTACTGTGACCTAAAATCTGATTTTTTATTTATTTATTTACAAAATTATTATAAAACTTATTTTTATATATCTGAAAGTTACAAAAATAAAAGTACTTTTAGTGCCCTAATGTCTTTGTAATAAAAGAAATTAAAAATTTTAGATGGTTTTTTTTTTTCTTTTTCTTTTGTAAAAGCAAAATTAGTCACATATCAAATCGACATTTGCTCAAAAGCCACAGCTATCGCAAGTTGGCTAACATATTATTATCAAAGCAAAGGGATGTGTTTAAGGATGAGAAGTGGACCTCTTCATGAGTGTTCAACATGCAATGCCTTACCCATTTTTGTACGAAAATAGACCCACTAACCATTACAGTTTTCACCTCAAAACAAAATATATGCACTCGAGTATGGGCCATTGCTCCCATCCATGCCATAATTGCAATTCCTCATTGTATTGTCTTCTTACTACTTGTTTTAAATTTTTCCTTGAGCATTTGCAACCTTTCTGAAAAAAATTATTTATAAAAAATTTAACGGTCTAAAAAATTTGTGGGTTATATAATAAAACATATATATTTTATTTTTCAAACATCTAATTATAAAGTGATATGATAATGGAGAAATTTAAACTCAAAAATCTCTTTACATTCTACATGACATATATAACTCAAATTTAAATTTTCAAGTGGCTTTCAAAATTTCATGTCATTACTTTATAAATTATGTTTTTGTTTTCTTTCCTCTGTGTTTTCCTCAAAATTATAAATTTCACTAAGAGAAAATCAATTCTACTTATCATTTGAATATAAATTATATTTACTGTGATGAAATAAAAATTTCACCTTTGTTCACAAAAAAAAAAAAAATATATATATATATATATAAATTTTTTATTTAATTTAAGTATTTTAATTTTTTTTAATAAATTCAGTTTGATTGGTTTTTCGAGCAAGTTTCTAGAGGGCTAGTTACTAACTTAGAATAAAAATCGAAGGAACTCAATACTATCTCCCTGTAACGCACATTGGAGGATGGCTATGGCCAGTGGCCATCCCAATAAAGAATAAAACCAATCCAAGCTCTATATTACATGCATGCAAGCCCACAGCCATCCAAAAGCTTTATGTAATGTCTCATGATTTTTAATTAAATTTGAATTATATGTGGAAATTCAACATGATTTTTAGCAGATTATTATGTAATATTACCCATTAATTGTTTTTGTACAAACTTGTTTCTTTGTAACTTAAGCCCATATTAATATACAGATATGTGGAGCTGCTATGGCTTAAGTTACGTCTCAATTAAAATGATAATTTTTTTCCTTAATCCTGCGAAATGGAACGTGGTTTAGAATTAATGATAATAAGTAAGCTCTCAAACGCTTACTTCTTGCCATGCTTATATAGTTTTCAAAAATCCCTGAAAAAATTTGCGTTCTCTATCTTGAAATTAGTTTAAATTAATTAATAACTGTTTTAATCAGCTGACAGGAGACTGTTCTCGCTTAAATTAAAGTCTTGAGTTTGAATTCTAATAAACACAGTCACGTTAAATAGTTGTTGGAGACCTTTGACACCCTTTGTGGTCAGTTGTTAGACAACTTTTGTTACCCCTATAATGTCACGCCTTATCCTCAATCCACCCATTATCTACAGTAATGATTCTCTTAATCCATTTATTGAGCTTTTAAGGTTATAATTTACACTTAATCATATTCTGAAATCCGAACAGATTTAATAACTTTTCTTATTAAGACATCATCAATCATCATTTTGTATCATGCATCCCACATTATATAATGCTAAGATCCATAAGCACACTGTAGTGCAATCCATTCATCCATTCATATATATACCTAACATCAAATAATTACAATCAGAGTACTAACTGCTGAAATAATAATACAGAGATATAAAACTCTCGTACTAGCATCTAGTCTCTCCACATAACCTCGGATCACAGTCCGGTAAGATAAAGGTACAGTAGCACGTCTCAGGTCTAGGTCAACTCCCAACTAGCCCAATGGCTCAAAAGTCACTCTGGTGACATGCTC
>CATIWO010099876.1:0-10663 GCA_949673435.1 Macaranga tanarius | reverse complement strand
CTACACAATGCAAATATTTTGTAATTTGACTTACAAATAATAATTTATAAGAAAGAGAAGGGACAATGAGGGTATTAGATAAGGGTAATTTGGGTGAGAGCACGGCAGTGCCAGCTCCCGTTACTGGATATAATTTCCCATTGGCATTTGAAATGCTAGCTCTTTGAGGCACAGATCATTGAGACAAGTCATTTTCATTATAGGTCATATGATCAGAGGCTCCTGAATTGAGAATCCATTTATCACAGGCCCTCTTTGACCCGGTACCAAGTATAGTTGTACATGTATTAGCATTATGTGCTTCAGCTGGAATCAAAAAGATAGTCATATTACTAGTGGTGACAGAGGCTTGTCCTATAGGATTAGCTCTTTGACCTGTAGTTACTATTTCATCTTTGCTTGTACCCGTGGCTTCTTCTCCATCACATCTTTTCTTTGCCTGCAACTTATGCCACCATTCAGGATAGCCATGAATTTTAAAATATGTTTCCACCGTGTGTTTGGATCCTCCATGGTGAGTACATTTTTGCCCATCTATATTCTTCTTAGACTTTGACTTTCCTTTCTGAGATGACATTGAGGCTCCAATTTTCAAGCTTTTTGGTACTGGAACAGCCCCTTGTGTTTCATCAGTTTTGGTCCCTATCATCACTGCTTGGCTTATTGCTTCTCTTCTTACATGACCATATGCTTGTTTTATAGTTGGAAATGGTTGCATCTGCAGAATATCCTTTCGAATGCCATCTAATAAGCCATCTAGACCATCAGAGAAAGTATAGACTCATTCTTCTTGCACTATATTATTGAAGCGTTGTATATCTACTTGGCATTGCATTAGATTCAGCCTTCAGAAATCAATTTCTCTCCATAATCCCTGCAGATTATTGTAGTATTTCTCCAGTGATCCACCTGTTTGTCTGAGTCTTGAGAATTTTCATCGCATATCATATACCTGGGAGGTATCACTGCCATCAAAATAGGTTGTTGCTATAGCATCCCAAACCATTTTTACAGTTGAAAATCTGATAAAATTTACAATCAGTGATGAATCCATAGAGTTAATTAGCCAACTTTTCAGCATCATTTGTATGCCATTTATGGAAGTTTAGATCAGTCGATACAGGTTGAGGTACATCACTATTGATATGCCCCAACTTATCTTTGCTAGATATGTACATCTCCAACACTTGAGACCAAAGAGCATAATTGGTTCCATCCAATTTGATCCCAACTGGAGCTGTAGCAATGTTTGTTGTTTGGTTTAAAATTGAAGTTTTGGATAGCACTTCAGCCATTTTTATGATGAGTTCTGATATAATAGAAGATGAAGACTTATCAGGGGAATCGCCTGAATATGTGTCATCGTCAGTCATGATAACAGATCTAGGTTTGCTAGAGCTAAGAAAGAATAACCTGCTCTGATACCATATTACACTTGAGTAAAAAAGAATGGGAAAGAATTCATTTATTTATTGTGTTCTATTGTTTACAACATAGACAATATATATAGCAACTCTACTACACCTATTTTTAGTATATACAAGAGAGAATCAAACTATAATTGAACTTAATAGGCTCCAATTAATCCATGGATTAAGGAATTTTCATCCCTTAAATGACTCTTATGATAGCTCACGTCAATAGTAAGAACTGGGACTGAGCCGGGTGAATAGTCTCAGTATGTGACTACTTATGAGAAATGCGCATGTGAGGTAGTTCCGGCCGGAAACCAAATTATGTTGTGTTATGAATGCATGAATTTGTGATTAATGGGATATTGCATAATTGATGTGTATTAATTGATGTGTGTGAGGAATGCTTTTAAAGGTAAGTTAAATCTTGTATATCTTATGTATATATGTTTCAAAGATGTTGTGTATACTTTCGGTAAATGATAAGCATAAATGTTATATATGATTGGTACTTAGTAGAATGGTGACTTGTATGAGTTGATATATACTTATCATGATTTGAAAATATAAGTAAATTCTTGTATACCTTATGTATATGGATTTAGTATATGTTTAGCATAAATGCTATACATGATGGGTATTATGTTGGAACTAAGGTTATGATTCATATATGAATTTAATCTATTAAGCACTTGTTATATTTATATATATATCACTTAATTAGTTATTGAGAAGTGATATATATATATATATTGGTAATTGCTTATTGAGTCGCAAGCTCACCCCTTTACAATTATTTTTCAGGAAATAGTTAAAAGAGCTTGAAGTGGTTATATTAGTGACTTTCGGAGGCCTGAGGTGTGCTTGGTGAACCATATTCCATCTTTATTGTCATGCATTACTTGCAATTGTGGTGATGATATGCATATTTTGGGGATAAGTAATGTTTGAGTTGAGATGTTGATGTAGTGTGAATATTGCACTATGTGATGTGCATTCTAGTAAGGACATATGTTGTATATGTGTACGATTTATGAAGTTCATGTGAATGTTGTGAGTGTGGTGAATTATGTATAATATTTTGAATGAGAAATTTTTCCATTTTGTGTGAAAAATATTGTGGTTGATTATGAAATGCAATTAAGTGTGTTTTAGGCTGGTTTTGGGACAGAGTAAGGGAGGGGCTGCCACCAGCCACTGGCGGGCGCCAGTCGCCCTCGCTGCCTCTAGCCTCTGGCAAATGTCCCCTGGCATAGCTATAAAAAAAAATTGCTTATACTTGATCAATGTTTTCACTTACTAGAAGTTATATGATGTATTTTGAATATGATTGTGCATGGCATATATATGTGATAGAGAATTTAGAAGACTTAACAGTCGAAAGAGCACTAATAAATTATGAGCAGTACATTAGTATCAATATGTAACAATTGGGGCAAAATCCATTCGGAGAAATGTTGGAGTTCCAAAGTTAATGTATGCTATTATCGAAGTAAGCTAAGTATTTCTTCAGAGACTGTCTATTGAATAAAATTATTAAAAATCTCAGCTAATTAAACAAAGTGGTACTAGAAAGAAAAGTTCCAGTCATTGTTAATTTCGGCAGAGATTGAAAGAGATAATAAGAAAAATGGAGTTGATACTTTGATTGATATAAACTAAACCCGATAATCAACCTCAGAGTCAAGAAAGAACATATGCTACTACTTAGTCAAAAGCTTTGGCCACATCAGATAAAGTATGGTTACATTTTATTATGTTGATTATGATACCTTTTTATTTAAATTTACATGATTATTTATATGAGTATGTGTTACAAATAAATATAGCACACTACATTATTGAAGACATGTTATATGCCTTTACATACCTGCTGGAATATTGTGACAATGAATTTGGTGATGGAATTTTATTTCAAGATAGTAAAATGGTATGATTGATATGTAGACTTCAATAATCATTGAATTGGAAAGAAGATTAGTAGTATTTCAAGAATAGATTGGGTATAAAACTATGGTATTAATATAATTTGGTATGTAAAGAAGGTATATATAGATATTTTAAGACAAAGAAAGATAGAGACGATAATTAAAAGAGAGAGTGTGCATGCTAGTTTGATTTCAGTTGTAATTGTATCACCTGTGATTAAAGATGGGTAAGAAGATTATTTGGATGAGATTGAGATTCCACAGAAGTTGATTCAAGGGTAATATACAAACTTATGATTGAAGAATTTCCTAATTTGTGACTAAAGAAAATTATGAGATTATTCTTAGAAGCAGATTTTTGAATCTTTATTACTTCGAGGGCAGTATTCATAATTGATTGCACCATATAGAATATTATCGACAGAGTTAAAGAATTAAAAACAAAAAAGAAGAAGAAGAGAATTGATAAAGTGAGTCATCTACTATGGGAGTGTGCTAATTTAGTTTAATAAAGAAGATGATAGTGTGTGGTTACATGTTGATGATGGGTAAATGAAAAACTGTGTACATTTATTTGGTTTCAATTTTGACTGTTTTTCACATGGTTTGAGATGAGCATGAAAATTATTTAGTCAATATTGAGGAATCGATGAAGATTAGTTCAAAGATAATGGATGTACTTGCGATCAAGAAAATTTCCTAACATGTTTGAGAAGGAATATCAAAATTTCTACTATATCGAAGAGCAGTCTTTGAAATAATTCTGCAACAATATTGATTATTTTGTACTTATTAATGGAACTAGAAGAATTAAAAAAAGGCAAATTGTCAGATGGAATCATTCATCATATGGGGCATATTCAGCCTATAAGAGGAAAAGATGCAGGTAATTGAACAGTATGTCAATGAAAAATGATTATCTATGATTGAAAAATAAAAGGGTTGCTTGATTAGTTGAGGGATGTTATAGGGCTTTTGAAGATAGCCTTGAGACCGAGATTTTAGCAACTTCAAGTGAATGAACATTTTATTTTTTAAATAGTATTCAAAACTAGAAATGGATGGTATGAATTTCTAATTATGTTGTTTGGATTGATTGGTGTACCAGTTGTGTGTATGTCACTAATGAATAAAATTATTTGATATTACTTGAATCAATTGTGATTGTCTATATCTGTAATACTTTCATTCATTTATCGAACGTAGAAGAATATGAAAAATATTTTTAAATATTTTTGAATAGTTTTGGAGACAATAGTATGTTAAATTCAACAAAAATGAGATTAGAATGGCAGAAAATATTTTTTTGGCACATATTATGAAGAAAATGAACTAGAGCTTGCTTACGAAGTCTTGAAAAGTTAGAAAAAGTGTATACTATCACTCTTATATTGTATTATCGATCGAGAATAATGGCAATATGGGTTATAGGGAAGCCTCAAGACAAGAGTTGAGTTATGTGTTAATACCAAATAGGAGAATAACAGTTTATACATCTGGACAGTTATGATTTCATAGGGTGGATTATTTGATATCTGAACTAGAGTTAGCTATTATTGTATAAGTATTAAAGAATTGGAAGAATCAGTTGTATGGAGAATCATTTTCAATAATTTTTGAAATAGGAAGTTTGAAATATATTCTACCCGAAAGAATTGAGTAGAGACCATAAAGATGTGTTGGGATCTGAAACCTCCTTATTAGTAGCTAATAATGCAGAAAAATATAAACAGTATATGGTATGGGAGTGGAATATCAAGCCTTACAAGAAAGTTACAGCTATTAACGACCCCAAAATGGTAATGGAAAAGGATAATAATGGAATTTAAGAGTGGATGGCTACATATATTTGGGAACATGACAGTGTATATAGTATAATTGTATGAAGTACTATTATTATTATGCTTGATGAAGATTCCAATTGAACAATTAAAAGAGTACAACTCAGAGATTGAAAGATATGATGAGAGTTTATATGATGAAGTGAAAGAGAACAATTTAAGGACTTGAAGATATTCTTCGAGCTTATATGTTAGAATTTAAAAGATGTATGGGATGAATATATTGGTCATAAGATAAAATAGTTGTGGAATCGGGAAATATCATTAGCGAAGGTTAAATAGAGTCATCACTCTCTAAAAGAAGCCACATGGGAAGAGGAGGAGCAAATAAGATTGTGGTATCCGTACCTATTTCCCGGAAGTGGTGAGCAATAAATTTCGAGGATGAAATTTTTATAAGGAAGAGAGATTTGTAATACCCGTATTTTAAGTTGCACTGTTCATACATATTATTTTTATGACATATGGAGTAGAGTTATAGTTTATTTTTAAGTGTGAGTATGTATATGTTAGTAGAGGATGACCTAATTATAAGAAAAGTTTGGGTTGTTTTGTCACAATTGGAAGTTGTGGATTGGTAATAATCCTATTTTATTAGAGAGGTGTAGAGATTTGGTGGAGATAATTATTGATAATTACCTGTAGCCTTATAATTTAATTATTGGTTATGATTAAAGCTTTTTATTAATAGACCTAAGAGGGGGTAAGTGGTTGTATGTGATTGGCGGCTTGTGTTTGTGAGTGTATATGTATTTGTTGGTGTGTAGATATTTTCTTTAGGAAGAAGAAGAGCAATTCTTGATTTGTTTGCGAGATTTTGAGTTTTTTAATACATCTAGCATAGATTTTTAAGGAGCTTTAGCAGATCCATAAGCTTTGGGAGCATCAATTTGGCAAGCCTCACCTTTATTTTGGTTTCTTGAGCTAGGGTTGGTTGGTTAAAATTCAGACTCTATTTTGTATGTGCATCAAACCTATTGTTTTCTTCATATCTTGAGTTTTAGACCTCTGATTTGAGCAAGGTTTGATGTTCTGGAAACATCAGAGAGTCTAATACAACTTTTATATTTTGTACCGAGCTAATTCTATGGTAAAGGGTGACTGGTACTGCTGAACATTTTTGTGCTCAGTCTATCACCTCTATTTCTCTATTTTATCCAGGTTTGCTCAAAAATCCATAATTAATTCCACACATATCTAAATTAAGTAATTCCAGTTGAGATTTAAAGTAGACTCATATATTTAGTTTTAATAATATGTTCATAATTTTTAGATATGTGTGTAAATTATTTGGACACTTTGAACCTAGAGTATGAGGTTGCACTTAGTTGCATTTTATTGAGTTGAATGTAAGTGTCATGGTTGCTATATGAATTGATGTATGGATTGTGTGTAGGCTTGAATAAGGATATAGGAGATCCTAATCACTAGGGAAGCTTTTCTTTTGAAGGAGTTGAAGCTTTTTGTTGTAAGTGATTATTAATATAATGATATATATTTAATTCTCTTGAATATGAAAAATGAATTGCTATGAATGAAATTGATAAGACATGTGATGTAATATGAATAAACATATAAATTAAAAACATATTGAATTGTGATTGAGTATGATATGAAGTGAGATATGCCTATTAAATATGTAATGTGGTTTGAAGTGACATATGTATTTATATTATAAAGATGTTGAATGGTAATTGAATGTGGTATGAAAACGAATTATATAGATTGTGAAAGTGATGAATGGTGGATTGATTGAATATGAGAATTATATTGCTTAACATGAATTGGCAATTATGTGATGCGAAAATGAAATGAAGCATGTATATAAATGTATTACTATGAATGATTTGACAAGTATGTGATGTGGTATGATATATGCATAATATGTATATATATTATTGAGAATGATGAATTGTGTTGAATGGAGTGACAAATGTAATGTGAAGAAATGCTTGTTTATTGAAATGTGAGTTATGCACATTTATGTGAATTAATTGAATTATGGTATGAAGTGAAATATGGATATTGAAATTTGAATTGTATATGTGCATGAAAAGTGATTGAAATGAAAATTGGAAATGTGTATGTGGCCTGATTGATGATGATGAGAAATGGTGAGGAATATGTGAAATAGTGGGGCTGAGCTACGTGGATAGCCTTCACTGATTGTGAAATCTAGAACTGAGCCAGGCAGATAGTTCCAGTAGTGGTCACATGAGAAAAGATGAAATGTGAGATAGGCAAGCTGAGTTAGATGTATAAATACCTAATAAATGAAATGTAAAGATATGAGGACTGGGACTGAGTCGGGCGAATAGTCTCAATATGTGACCACTTGTGAGAAATGCGCATGTGAGATGGTTCCAGCCAAAAATCAAATTATGTTGTGTTATGAATGCACGAATTTTTTATTAATGTAATATTGCATAATTGATATGTATTAATTGATGTGTGTAAGGAATGCTTTTAAAGGTAAATTAAAGCTTGTATATCTTATGTAATATATGTTTGAAAGATGTTGTGTATATTTTAGGTAAATGATGAGCATAAATGCTATATATGATTGGTATTTGGTATAACGGTGACTTGTATGAGTTGATATATACTTATCATGATTTGGAAATGTAAGTAATTTCTTGTATACCTTATGTATATGGATTTGGTATATGTTTAGCATAAATGCTATACATGATGGGTATTGTGTTGGAACTAAGGTTATGATTCATATATGAATTTAATCTATTAAGCACTTGTTATATTTATATATATATATCACTTAATTAGTTCTTGAGAAGTGATATATATATATATATATATAGTTATATTAGTAATTGCTTATTGAGTTGCAAGCTCACCCATGTGCAACTATTTTTCAGGAAATAGTTAGAAGAGCTTGAAGTGGTTATATTAGTGACTTCTGGAGGCTAGAGGTGTGCTTGGTGAATCATATTCCATCTTTATTGTCATGCATCACTTGCAATTATGGTGATGATATGCATATTTTGGGGATAAGTAATATTTAAGTTGAGATGTTGATGTAGTGTGAATATTACACTATGTGATGTGCATTCTAGCAAGGACATATGTTATATATATGTATGATTTGTGAAGTTCTTGTGAATGTTGTGAGTGTGATGAACTTATGTATAATATTTTGAATGAGAAATTTTTCCATTTTGTGTGAAAAACATTGTCCTAGAAGTGTGTTGTGCATAAAATGCAATTAAATGTGTTTTAGGCTGGTTTTGGGACAGAGCAGGGGAAGGGTTGCCACCAGCCACTGTCGGGCACCAGTCCCCCTGGCTGCCTCTAACACTGGCGAGCGCCGGTGACTGGCGACCGCCAGTCCCCTGGCATAGGTATATATAAAAAAAAATTTCTTATACTTGATCAATATTTTCACTTGCTAGAAGTTATGTGATGTATGTTGAGTATGATTGTGCATGGCATATATTTTTATCCTTAAAGGAATTTAATTTTAATTCTTTCTAATTGGATACGTGTGTGTGTTTATTTGATGCCACGTATTGCAGGTCTCACAGAATATAATAAGAGAGAATTATAAAGTAAATTCGCATATTGATTTACATATTTTTGTTGAATGGTATTGGGTTTATTTTTTTTTATCTTTTTTTTATATATATTAATGGTATTAGGTTTGCTGTGTATGGTTTGTTTGTATATTTCATCAATTATCATTGTTAATTGAACTAATTTTTATTAATTAACATTAAATTCAAATTTTATTTTGATTTTTAAACCTTAATTGCAACAATTTTTTAAATAAGAGCCTAATATAATCAAATTTTAAAAAATTAAGGTTCATATGGAAAAAAAAAATATAAATTTCAGAATAAATCTGAAATTTACATGCTATCCTTTGTATCTAAATAATCATCCATCAATGGAAAACATTCATACCTTTATATGAAAAAAAATAATTATTTTCATAAAAATCAAGTTAAATTATAAATATTAAAAATACATATATGATATTTTAAACTTATAGATAAAATATATAGATTAATAAAAATATTTATTAAAATTAAAAAATTCTTTAATAATTTTAGAAAAAAATAATTTTAATGGTAGTTTTTATAATAAATAATTATAATGCTATTTTAATTTATAAAAAATACAGAAATATTTTATTAGATAAATAACATTAATTATATTCTTTGCCAGTTGAAAGATGTGGATCAGCAGAGTTGCTTTGCAAGTTGAAGGCTGCAAAGCTGTGGGTATAGCAGAGTTTCTTTGCAAGTAGAGCTGCTTTGCAGTGTTTTCTGGAGAGGCAATAATCAAATCTTTGTTTTATTTTATTAATATCACTAACCTACTCAACATTGGCACAAATAATTTTTTATAATAAATAATTATAGTGCTAGTTTAATCTACAAAAATGAGTATAAAATATTTTAATAAATAAATAATATTTGTTGCATTCTAATTTTAATTTTCCAGTGAATTAAATAGTGTCTCGAAATTTTTATTCTGTTTTCAATTTTTCTCAATTTTGATTTGTTTATAATTCTGAAATATAAATTAAAACCGTCCCTTAGAAATTAAAAGTTTTAACATCCCAATTCTTTTCCAAGTATTTGGAAGGGATAATATGGACCCACATGATGATTGCGACAAGTGATGAATTCTCAAACAAATGTAGAAGATGTCAAAAATTGAGTAGTGGTTGAGTAGTCATGTAAGGATTCGACTTAAACTTCACTCTCCGAAGTATTAAAAAAATTATAAAATATATTTAAAAAAAAAAAAAACATGTGGAAGACTAAAGAATTCATTGACTGATTATCTTTTAAAGCTATGCAACTGCTGGAACAACACGGCATCATATTGGCATGACAGCCATAAATCACAAAATCAGCCCTCACTGATTAAGATCTGATTGAAAAACCTTTTTGAGCACTTTGAACTTTGATTATTCAACTAGAAAGACAAAAAAAAAAAAAAAAAAAAAGAGGACCCAGTTCAAAAAAGCAAGACAAAAAACAAGGTCAGTTTTTTCATTTTAATAGACCCCATGCCCATGTAAATTGAAGATTCCAACATGCAAGTTCCTGGACTGTTCTTGGTAGGCTATTTACCAAAATAGGGTCCCAAATTTTCTAAATTCTAAATTTGTGGTTGATTTTAAAAAAATTCTAACTTTTGTGGTTTTGTTTAAAAAAAATTTTCAATTTATGGTTCGGTTTGACTGGTCAGACCTTTTTTGGGGCCATTTCGCATGTGGGAGTGGCGAAATGGCCCCTTGGAATATTTAGGGCCATTTCGCCAGTCCCACAGGCGAAATGGCCAAGGCATTTTGCCTGTGGGACTGACGAAATGCCTTGACCGAACCGAATCGAACTGAACCGATCAGTTCGGTTGGTTACTGATTTGGTTCGGTTTAATTTCGGTTTTTAAAAATATATAACCGACTGGTTTGGTTTGATTTCGATTTTCAAATTTTGGAAAAAAATACTAC
>CATIWO010099873.1:0-14122 GCA_949673435.1 Macaranga tanarius | reverse complement strand
TGCTAATTTAAAGGAAATGAAAATGGTGTAACTTCCTCTACCTTTCACTCATTCTTATACATACATGCACATCCACATACATGCATATTGCATGCTCACGTTGGCTGGAGAAAAATCAGACCTAATTTGTGATATTTACTTGCCAAATATCCATTTTGGTCCTTAATGAAATACTCTTCTTCCCAACTAGTCCTTGAACTTATTTTTACTTCAAACAAGTCCCTCTCTACAATTCTATCACCATCTTTACTTAATTAAAAACAACTATCTAGTAAAATATAAATGGTATTTAATACGACACATACACGTGTGTTAGAGGGGCGGATGTTACATATAAATTAAGTAAAAGGACGAAGAATAAAATAAAATAAAATAAAATTATTCTGGAACACAGAGGCGTGCTCCTCTACGTTACATAGGTGTGCGTCTCTGCAAGGAGGGGCGCACGCCTCTAATAAATAGGTGCATGCTTCACTAACGGTCATAAATTCAAAAAAACGTAGTGGTAGAGGCGTGCACCTCTACATGTTGGGGCATGCGTCTCATCGTACAGACGCACGCCCTCTAGTTTTAGGCAGAGGCAAAATTCACATAAACAGGGTCTTAAAACAGCATAAATAACAACTTGAATCAATAGCCAACGTTCATAAATAAGTTAAATCATAATATTAACATTAAATCATGCGCTATAACAAAGAAAATGCTAGATAATCAAAGTGGATGAAATCAAACGAAAGAAAAATAAATTTTAAAAAGAAAAAAGAAAGGTTACTATGAAGCTTATTTCAAAATTATTTGGCCCTCAGACGGATTCCAGATTGCCTCTCCTCTGCCTCCGATTTGGATTTAGACCCTTTGTGATTCTTGGTTTCTTTCTTTTTTTTGTTTCTGGTTTCTTTTTCTTTCTTTTTCATTTTTTTTTGGATTTCTGCTTTTTTTTCTTGCTTTTTTCTAGCCCCCCCAAAGATCCTCTCCTAAGACCCTCACTCCCCTTTTTTATGGTCTTGAAGCCCCTCTCTTCCTGCCATTAACTCCCCACGTTGGGAGTTAATGCAGCGTTACAGAACGTGGAGCGATCCACGTTCTATAACTTAATTTTTTTTACTACAGGTGTTAAAGAGGCGTGCGTCTCTACTGATAAAGACGTGCGCCTTTACATTACAGAGGCGTGCACCTCTATATCAAGGAGGCGTACGCCTCTTAGAGGAAAATGGGCTTCGATGGGCTTTCACTTGGTTTGGGCCGAAGATACTGGTTTATGGGTCGGGCTAGGTATTTGGGCTTATCATGATTTTGGGCTCTCTCTCACAAGTGGGTTTGAATCCAATTCTTTAGCAAATTGGGTTTAATTATAAACCTTCATCATTGGGCTTTTGCCTCGCGGGCCGGGCCAGACCATGTGTCCACACATAGTAGGATTTGAATTTTAATCCTAATATGATGTGAATTTAGAGAATTTAATCTCTATATAAAGACACCTTGAGATATTGTCAAGATATTCATACAATAATTTCTTCTCCCCATTAATAATTTAGCCTAACATAATTTTGAGATCATTTTCTTCAATTTTTCGCATAGGTCCAATTGCCCTCTCTTTCTTTCACTCTTAATATTTTTTTTCTTTTGTTTTTAAAATCATGACCATGAAAAGCTTTGTTTTAGAATGACTAATCATTGACTCTACACACGAACTGAGATCTTCCATATACACATTCATACATGACCATGAGAAATTTGGCGCTACTTATATATATTCTCTTTTTATGTTGGAATGGACCCTTTTTTTTTTAATTCTTCAATGTAAAGTATTTTACAGTGAAATGATAGTATTCCTTGAGTGGAGTTCTCTCCCAAACCAGACTCTAACAGACTAAGGTTAGGGTTTTTCCATTTTGGAATTTCAATTGCTCTTCATTTTTTCTTCTTTTCTACTTTTAGTTATATGTTCATTGACAACTATAATGGCCAGTGAACTTGAACTACTCATGCAACGTTTCTCTCTAAGGAAAGAAGAGGAGGATGAAGTGGATTTAAAAAGCGGTGGTGATCCATCTGATTAACATCATCACGATCGCTATCTAGTTAGCAAACTTTTATCTGGTAAGCCTTTTAATTTAAAGGCTCTTTCAATGATTTTTTAGAATGATTAGAAGATATCCCGTGGTTTTACGTTATAAGAGGTTGGAACAATTCTATTTGTTTATGAGTCTGAAGCTAAGTCCGGTAAGCAACGAGTGTTAAAGGATAGCCCCTGACATTAATCATCAATTAGTGGTGCTCGGTGAATTGCAGGAGATGAATAGCCTTCGGATATGGTTCTAAATTCCTATTTATTTTGGATTCATCTTTGTAATTTGCCTCTTAATTGTCGTGATAAAGATTATATTATGCAGATTGGAGAGAAGATTGGTTTAGTTAAAGAAATTTATGAATCTGATGTTAACTCTTGGGGTAATTTTTTTTGTATTAGGGTTGTTGTTGATATTACAAAACTTTTTAAACGGGGTTCTGTTATTCTTAACAGTAAGGATGAACAAGTTTGGGTTTATTTTCAGTATGAAAAATTTCCCAATTTTGGTTATTAGTGTGGTTGCTTAGGACATGTTGAGGAAGATTACGAGGCCAAACTTGATGATATTTTTATTTCTTCTTGGCCCTATAATTCATCTCTTAGAGCATCACCGGTACATAATAAATTCTTACACTTTATGGCTCCTTCAATAGGAATTCATGGTAGCAATTTTTTTTAAAGAAGTGTCGTTAATAAGATCGAGTTATTTGAGTAATGTTTAACTCAATCTTAATAAAAGATTAGCTGAAGAAGGAAGGAAGGTGTCGAGAATGCATCTTTGGGGAGGGCTCTGATAAGAGGTATGTATGGCAGGCTATTCTGGCATTAAATCTGCTTTCGATAAGGTATGGTAAAGGTCGACAAATGGCTCTTCTAGCTCATAAAAATATGTCTTTAATCTCTATTGATACTCAATCTCCACAAAATCCTGTGTAGGTGGCCAAAGATTCGGCTAGAAAGGATAAGCAAGTAAAACCTCGCAAATACAAAAAGATGGCTCGAGCAAGTCATCTATTGTTTTCGGAATAGATCAAACCATCTAAATAGGAAAAACCTCGACTTTACCCCCTTGTTTGAAAAATAAATGACAAGCATTCTCTAATATTATCATCAATGTGAACAATACCAGGACACCTAGTCACACATAATTTTTGTATTCCTCACACACATGAGAACATAAGGTTCATAAGCATTACAGCAGTTACCTAGCATCACACATATTTTATATAGTCCCAACAACCCCAAAGTAAGGTAATAAAAACAATACATAATGATTAATCATTTAAAATTCTCCAAACAAACGAACATACTTTTAGTTCAGTTAACATACAGAAGCTAGGTGGGATCCTAGAGGAAGTTGCTACTAGTTTATCTACATAGGCTGAGTTAGAGTGAAAGGCTAAGAGTTCCTTTAGTGAGATACCCCCATTATGGACTTAGGTTACAGGCCCTGGTTAGGTAGGCCAGGTATCTTTTACTTACTTGGGGATCGAGTAAAGGCTAAAGGTAATGATATCAAACTAATCACCCCAAGAATCAAAAGAGCTCATAATCCAATACCATCAGGTAAAAAAGGAATAAGACTCTTTAAAGTTTCTCTAGCGTTAAACCACACTCCAATTGGAGCTTTATAGCTCGAGTTATGATCAAAATACAGAGACAGAAGTGTGCAGAAGAAGGACTGAGTCATCACGACTTGGCACACCTTGCCGAGTCGGCACCCCGAGCTACTGTCATGACTCAGCACCTTCAGTGCACCGTGTCGAGTCGGCAGCATTGAGCACTGTCATGACTCGGCACCCTCGTGCCAAGTCGGCACCGAGCCCTGCTCCTATCCTTTAGCCAATTTGACACTCTACTAATTTCTAATGCATAACAATCCTTCCCATACTTGAATGTAACTCAATTCAAATGTAAACCACTTCATAAACATACCACACATCACAAATACATTTACGAACATATAATTCTCAATCAAACATGAGCTTTAAGCATCACCACTCATCATTCATATCTAAAAACCACCACTTGCACATTGTATCTTATTTCAAAGCATATATCAAAGTATGTACGTATCACCACACCTATTAATATCCACACACTCACATGTAACAATATATTAAATATTCACAACCCAATTCATACAATTCAAGAATTCATATGCTCATATAGCTTTCTTAGTGTTCATTATCTAGCCGGATTCATTCTCATATTAATACCTCACACTTAGCCTTATTGTCTATATTTCTCACATTTCAATATCAATCAAATGGCCATTAAGTGAAACTATCCGCCTGACTCAATCTCTCTATCTCACATATTATTTTTGGGTAGCTATACGCCCGGCTCAGCTTGCCCATCACACAATATTTTGATATCAATCGAATGGCCATTAGTGAGACTATCTGCCTGGCTCAGTCTCACTTCTCATATGGGTAACTATACGCCCGGCTCAGCTTGCCCATCTCATAATCACACATCCTCACATATCACACTTTTGTGTGAATCACAACACAACATAATTCAATATAATTGCATATTAATAAATCATCACAACAATATTTCATCATTATTCCATCCATGCTCATATTTCCAACATCACAATATCATTCCATGCAATTGCATCTTAACAAGGCATCATCACAATATAACACCACTATTCCTTCTATGGTCACAAACTATTTTTCATAGTCACAATATCAACATACATAATTATAAACGGTAATTATACCGATCATAAACCAATGATATGACATAATATACACATATAACATCATTTGCCAACAATCCTCACATTACTAAAACATAAAAATGTGGAATTCATTCCACACCATATTCAATACAATTTCATCAAAATAAGTCATCATTATTAACCTTTCATCTATGATTACCAATTCACAATTCATTTATTTATAATAATTGAAAACACCATTATACACAATAGAGTTTAGTCTATATATGTACATATGTAAGCAATTACTTACCTCCAATTGCTTCCAACCTCAAAAAGGGTCTTTCTTCCACTTAAGAGTGCCTTCTTTCCCTTTATCAAGTCCTATACATAACCATATATGAATCTCACATAACAACTATGACTCTAGCACTTAAATGCACCAAATGCACTTTAAACTCAAGATTCAATATATCCAAATAATTCACACACATGTCCAAAAATTATGAAAATATTATTGAAGCTAGACCTATGAGTCTACTTCAAATCCTAACTGGAATTACTAGATTTGGACATGTGTGAAATTAATTATGGATTTTGTAGAGCATTAATAAATCTCCCAAAAGCCATCAAAAATCACACTTCTCTTCTTCTCTACCAAATTTCTCTACACTCTCTAACTCAACACACACATATACACACATTTACATATAATCTCACCAATTAAAATACACCATTTTCCCCCTCTAATTGAATACCCCAACTAACTAATAAATGCGTTATTATCACATAAATAACTAATATAATACTATATGTATATATATATATATATATATATATATATATATATATATATATATATATATATATATATATATATATATATAATTAAATATCACAACCAATCTTTACATACCCTTAATGAACTAGGTTAATTACCTAAAAATCTATAACTTTCTATTTTGACAAATGGGTCCATACTTATCTTACAAATATACCCCTCTCTAATACATGCTTATGTCAAAATTAAATGTAATCCATAACTCTACTCCATATGTCATGAAAATAGTATGCATGAACAGTGCATATAAAAATACAGGTGTTATAATTCTCCCCTCCTTATAAAAATTCCATCCCTAAAATTTACTATTCACCACTCAACTGGATCAAGTATGGATATTTTTAGCTTCATTAGCTTTTTAACCCACCATGTTGCTTCTTTAGGTGAATGGCGACTTCATTTCACCTTTACTATTGGAATCTCTTTATTCCTCAATTGCTTATTATAAACATTCACATTCATAAAGCCTAAATTAATCTCACATAGTATTAAATTCATAATCCACTTGTAGCATACCCATACTATCCGCAATATTCATAACACAACCCATATATCATAACTTATCCATTGCACATTAGACTTCATCATAAGAACCTAATGACAAAAGCATAATTTACGAGAAATCTACCAAAAATTCGGCAGAATCTCCCCTAAAATATAGACATCTCCCTACTATAGTAGAGCCAATCCTGTAATAAAAATAACTACACTTCTATAACCAATCACACTTGGCTCAGTTATCCACCACACTACAATTACATAATGTCCTACACTCAAATGAGGTTCAAAATAACTCAGAGACACTTCAAAGACATATATAACCTTATTAATTCATTCATAATAAATCTAATTCATAAACACAAGCTCAAGTATATCTATACCAATACATCATTTAATTTTATATAATCACCTTTGTGATATATGTAGTATTCACAATTAATTCATATATACATTCTATCATCTCCAACTCATACAATCACCAATTCCATAATAGAAAAATATAAATATAAATAATAAGCAATTGAATATATAAATCTTAATCTCACTGTTTGATATTATTAGCCTTGCCGATGGACACTTAGCCAATTAACATTTCAACATTTCACGTTGTCGATGGTCACATAGCCAATCGACACATTATCACACATCATATCCGTATTTACTCACAAACATAATATCATTGCATTCAATGAACCAAACTCAAGTTCATAATATATATGCACTTATAATCATAATTTCAATACCATCACATTTCAACCAAATACTTATCTACTTCATCACAATCACATAAAAATAATGAACAATAAAATTCACACATTTCCATTATTATTGTTATGGGTTTATAACATTCTTATGCATCCCTATCATGATAACATACATGCGATACTGAGTCCACAATATACTCACTTGGTATATCACACAAGCATTATTAATCACATATAATTTTTATCTACAATTTGATTTATTAAAGAGTCATGTGTACAAATTCTATAACTCTGATTTCTCTGCCAGAGCTGATACTATAAGTCTATTTCCATACCATTATTGGTTACCACTTTCTGCAAAGACTAGTATTTCATTTCCATACATCTGCTCTTCTATGTTGCTTTTATTGTTCACCATCCATAGCAAGAATTTGAAATTCATGACATATTTGTTATCTTAACTCAATTCTTCCTAAGTGAAAACACGTTTTAGACTTCTATCACTTCCTCACAATTACTGTCTTTCAATTCTCAAAAATAGTTAATAATAAAGAGTTCTAAATTATAAGCCAAAGAATTCCTCCCATACGATCATAATTGTCTGAATATACAGACTGTTATTCTTTTTCTTGTATGATATATATTATGCCCCTTGCCTAGAAGTCTTGTTTATAACTGTCATAATTATAACTAATGTATTAATCAATTCCAATAATAGAATCAAAAAATTATAATATCCACACCAAATTATGTATACCATCGCAGTAATAGAATATTCAGCTATCTAAAATTACTAATATCTAAATTTAAATCTATCCTTTCCTGAAACATAGTAACATTCTCTATTAATCAAACAAATCTTCACATTAATATAATAAATAACTAGTCTTTATTAAAATATAGTTCATAAATCATAATCAGCATATAATTGCTCATTATCATCTTCGTTCTATATAAATGAAATTAATACCCCCGCAATATACTATTCGATTTGTCAATTTATCTGTCTCTATCTCTTTCAACTTCCAAGATACTATTCTATATTAAGTAATTAATACTAAGCAATCCTGATTATAAGTAAATTCTAAATCTTTCTTTCAATACTGAAATCATTTCAACTGTTTATCTGAACCACATTAGAAAATTTTACAATTATAAATTCACCCATTCTTCTCAAATTATTATTCATTCAATCTTTAACACTCATTAAATAGGCTTCTTGCTCATATTAAATTACCTATAATATACTCGTAATTGGAATCAACAAACATGTATAGTTTCTTCTTTACTCACTATCTCTATTTTTCTCTGTTCTCGAATAAGTATAACTATTTTCTTACATAATAAGTTATATAATCATGTCGATTCCATACCCACTTACTCTCAAAATAATACTAATCTTCCTTTTAACTCCATAACTGTTAATTTCACACGTAATTCATACTAATTATTAGTCTTAAACAAAATTCTCTCTCATCATATCTCAATATCCCAGTAAGCATAAAAACACATATAAGTCTCGTCAATCCATTTGTACCATATATACTTAGTACTAACTCATATAAATAACCACATGAATTAAAAGAAAATTAAAATCTATCATCACAAATGCATCAAACCAATTAAAATAAAGGTACCTGTATCTTTGTTTGCTATAACAGGATTGTTTTTGCTGTGATATGGTATATCCTCTGGCTTGCTTTGGAAGTTGGCTTATAGATTAATTTAGTGAAGTGTTAATTTCCCTTTCCTTATTCTTTTTGCTTCTATTGGGTCTATCGCTGATTCAAAACCTTTAATTTCTTATAACACATTGTTCAATTAATTGAGGTCTTCCAACAATCTTTTTTTATCAGGCATTCTTTGATGAAATAACCTATTTTCCTATAGTAACAATATTCCCTTGATTTAAGACCCCAATATTCTCCTAAATGTCCTTTGCCACAATTATAGTATTTAAAATAAATGCATCACTCGAATTCTTTTTAATCTCTTGCTATTCATTTCCATCATTGCTTGACTAAACTGTCACACATCATGCTCTTCATAATCACTTCATTGATAACTAGAGTTTTTAAAAAATAATTTTCCACTAATTAGAATTAAATCAATAAATACATCTATAGTTTTCTTCCCCCTTATAATCCTTTGAGCACATAATACAATTTCCATCGAGTCTCTCTATATATAAGGTATCATTCTTTTCTTAATTTCTAAGTTCAATCCTTTCTCCAATCTTTTCCATTCTGACTCATCAGTTGTTATCTCTTTAAAACATACTTCAATAGTCTCTCAAATTATGCCTCATAAATGACCATAAATAAATCATTTTACCTTAACTCAAAGAATTCAATCTTCTTTTTGTATGCATATGCCTCTGAATATATATCTCTCAATAAATGCTTTAAAGGAAAATTCTATCCTAACCATAGTCATCAATACAATTTCACCTTTTAATATTGTCTTCAACCAGCCTAGGACATCTTGCTTAAACAATGACGTTGTATGACTAATTCTCTTTGCATCAATACAATCAATTTGATCTAAAATTCTTTCCGTATTCTGTAACCATTCCTCTGCTATGATGAAATCACTAATACCCATGAAAACCGTTGCACCTTGGTCTTTTATCTTCTCAAAATTCTTGTCAACGGTGCTATCCACTTGTTCTTGATTCATAACTTTCACCTTTTTTTTATCAATTCTCTACTATACAAGAATATGTATCTATGGAGGGGTTATAAATAGAAATTTATTCAGGCTTATATAAAACATGTATATGTATTTGTCTATAAAGTAACTCTAGTAACTCATTTGGGCCGATGGGTTGAGCTTGGTGTCCTTCCATCCTGAGATATGCAACTCATGATTTATGCATTATATGCCATGAATGCACATGTTTCATGTCCCAGGTAAATCTAATCTCCACTCTGATACCACTAAATATGATGCCCATAATCACCACCATACATGTGGCAACAATCAAACAACAACACGTGGCAGAAGAGAAAATTTTCTTAAGTGAACTTATTTATATACGAAAACTTATTAGAGTATATAAAGTTTAACATTTCAGCATACATAATCAATATAACATTTTTATATTTTGCTTCATAACGTTATTCAAATGCCAATATGATATGTAGGATGAAGGTCGAATGCACCAAACTCGTTTCGGCCCACCTGAGAATCCAATTCAAGCTTCACACTCTTAATTAAGTAGAGTCCTGAAAAATTTTAACAGCAAAGGGGTGATCTTGCAACTCAGTAAGCAACTACTAAAATATTTGTACATATAAATCCATCTCACAAGAGTTGAGTTGATTTAATATGAAACCTATTATATAAGACACATTCTCTAGGTAATAAAGATGTCTTTCAAACCTCTAATAAGTCCATATATAATTACCATGAAATTCTATATTGGTACTACGTCGAGTGCGTACGGGAGTCTAAATGAAGAAAGAGCAAGTGAGCAATAAAATATCAAGCTCAGTTAGAGAATCTTAAAGATAGATTCAACTCAATCTCATAACATGAAAGTTATGGAAGACTCTTTAAAGTTTCTCTAATATTAAACCACGCTCCAATTATATCTCTATAGCTCGAGTTACGGTCAAAATACGGAGACAGAAGTGTGCAGAAGAAGGACTGAGTCATCATGATTCGGCACACCTTGCCGAGTCAGCACACCGTGCCGAGTCGGCACCCCGAGTAGCTGTCATAACTTAGTATCTTCGGTGCACCATACTGAGTCATCAACATTGAGCACTGTCACGACTCGGCACCCTCGTGCCGAGTCAGCACCGAGCCCTATTCCTATCCTTTAGCCAATTTGACACTCTACTAATTTCTAATACATAACAATCCTTCCCATAATTGAATATAACTCAATTCAAATATAAACCACTTCATAAAAATACTACACATCATAAATATGTTCACGAATACATGATTCTCAATCAAACACGAGCTTTAAGCATCACCACTCATCATTCACAACTAAAAACCACCACTCACATATTGTATCTTATTTTAAAGCATATATCAAATTATGTATGTATCACCATACCCATTAATATCTACACACTCATATTTAAAAATATATTAAATATTCATAACCTAATTTATACAATTCAAGAATTCACATGTTCATATAGCATTCTCAGTGTTCATTATCCGGCCGGATTCATTCTCACATTAATACTTTACACTTAGCCTTATTGGCTATATTTCTCACATTTTAATATCAATCAAATGACCATTAAGTGAGACTATCCACCCGGCTCAGTCTCACAATCTCACATATTATTTTTAGGTAGCTATACACCCGGCTCAGCTTGCCCATCACACAATATTTTAATATCAATCAAATTGCCATTAGTGAGACTATCCGCCTGGCTTAGTCTCACTTCTCATATGGGTAACTATACGCCTGGCTCAGCTTGCCTATCTCACAATCACACATCCTCACATTCCTCACATTTCTTACATTCCTCACATATCATACTTTTGTATGAATCACAACACAACATAATTCAATACAATTGCATATTAATAAATCATCACAATAATATTTCATTATTATTCCATCCATGCTCATATTTCCAATATCACAATATCATTCCATGCAATTGCATCTTAACAAGGCATCATCACAATATAACACCAATATTTCCTCCATAGTCACAAACCATTTTTCATAGTCACAACATTAACATACACAATTATAAACGGTAATTATACCGATCATAAACCAATGATATGCCATAATATATACACATAACATCATTTGCCAACAATTCTCATATTACCAAAACATAAAAAGGTGGAATTCATTCCACACCATACTTAACACAATTTCATCAAAATAAGTCATCATTATTAACCTTTCATCTATGATTACCAATTCACAATTCATTTATCTATAATAATTGAAAACACCATTATATACAATAGAATTTAGTCTATATATGTACATATGTAAGTAATTACTTACCTCCAATTGCTCCCAATCTCAAAAAGGGTTTTTCTTCCACTTAAGAGTGCCTTCTTTCTCCTTATCAAGTCCTATACATAACCATATATCAATCTCATATAACAACCATGACTCTAGCACTTAAATGCACCATATGCACTTTAAAGCTTAAGATTCAATATGTCCAAATAATTCACACACATATCCAAAAATTATGAAAATATTATTGAAGCTAGACCTATAAGTCTACTTCAAATTCCAAATGGAATTACTCAATTTGGATATGTACAGAATTAATTATGGATTTTTGATGCAACTCGGGTAAAAGAGGCAAAACAGAGTTGACAGCATGAGCATGAAAATTTTTAGCTGTGCCAGTCAGTCTTAATAGTAGAATGAGCTAAACCTCAAAACACAAAAATTATAGAGGACATGTTGAATTTTCTAGAAATCAAATCTTGCTCAAATTAGAGCTCTACAACTCCAAATATAGCAAAAACAATGAGACTGATGCATGAAGAAAACAGGACACGAAATTCTTAACCACCATCTCTAATTCAATTAACTAAAAATAAATACAAGGCTTTCTAAATAATGCTCCTATAAGCTTATAGATCTTCTAAAGCTTCCTAAATTGATGCTAGATGAGTAGAGAATTAATAAATCTCCCAAAAGCCATCAAAAATCACTCTTCTCTTCTTCTCTACTAAATTTCTCTACATGACTACAAGAATTTGTATATTTGGTGATGTATTTTTTTGTTACGCAACTAAATTCATCATCTAATCTTAATTAATCATGACAATTTTTAATATTTGTCACTACAACAATTGTTTAGATGATGTATATATTATCCGTCACTATTAATAAACTAATTCGTCACCAATTCACTTATTTCATGACAATTAAAAATATTTTGTCACAATTAAATTTAGAGGCAAAATTTTGCACCAAAATTTTGGAGGAAAATATTTTAGTGACAAACTTCTTGTATATAATTACACTTATTTTGGTCACTAAAAATTAAGCTTTTTATGACAGAAGAGTCACTTGTCATAAGTTCATTAAAGATAAAATTAATATAAAATTATATTTAAGTGATAAGAGTTAATAGTCATAAATTATTATACCTTTATGACAACATGATATATTTCGTCATTAAAATATTTAAAAGTTTATTATGACAAACAGCAGTGTCACTAACTATTAATTTTTAGTGACAATATAATTATTCATCATAATTTAATTACCAAAATATATAAGTATAACCTAATCAGTTTAAATGACGATATATTTGCGTCATAAGTAATAGTTTTGTTGATGATACATTAAATATCATCATAATATAATATTTATTGACGATAAATTAAGTATTATCACTGAAATAATATTATAATGATGATTTATAATATCACTTATAAGTATATTAAATATTGTCATAATATAATATTTATTAACGATAAATTAAGTATTGTCACTGAAATAATATTATAATGACGATTTATAATGTCACTGATAAGTTTATTTAGTAACGATAGATTTGTGGTTGTCATAATATTATTGGCAAATAAAATTTTTGCCTTTAAATTGGAGAAAAAATTCTTTATAACTAATATTTATGAGCTCATAACATATTATCCCAACAATTGTTTATGTAATGTATATATTATCACTATTATTATACTAATTTAGCATAAAATTCTTTTATTTTATATTTTATGACAATTAAATATATTTTGTCACAATTAAATTGAAAGGCAAAATTTTGAAGGAAAATCTTCTAGTGACAGAGGCATTATTGTCACTAAAATTTAGTTTTTAATGATAAAATGGTTACTTGTTATGAACTCATTAAAAAATGAAAACTAATATAAAATAATATTTAAGTGACAATAATTGTCATCATTAATTTTTATACATGTATGACAACGTAATATATTTTGCCATGAAAATACTTAAAGGTATTTTATGACAAAGTTTCACGTCACTAACTATCAAATTTCAATGACAATATAATTATTTATCACAATTTGGTTATACAAATTAATAAGTATAATTCATTTTAAATGATTTCATTAAAAATCATGATTTTATTGATGGTAAATTAATTATAGCCACTAAAGCAATACTGGAGTGACAATTTATTTGGTCACAAATAAATATATTTAAAAATAATAAATTTGTGATTGTCAGAATTTTATTTACAAATAAATAAAATTTTTACCTTTAAATTTTAGAGAATAATTTTTATTACCAATATCTATGAGTGTACAAAATATTACTTCAATAGTTATTTAGGTAATGAATATACAATCTATACGTAATATAAGAAATTATTTATTTTATAAATTTATTA
>CATIWO010099835.1:0-10605 GCA_949673435.1 Macaranga tanarius | reverse complement strand
TAATAAAATTATTTACTACCAAAAAAATTCTAACAAAACGTATTTAAAAATATTTTAGAGAATCGGTTCATTTGATTTTTTTTAAAAATAAATAAATAAAATAAGTATAAAAAATTAACATTAATATATCTTATAAATCTTCTTAGAATATTGTAAAATTATATAAATAAAATAACTTTAAAATTAAAAAGTGAAAAAATATTAAAAAAAGAAAAAATAACCGAACCGAAAAAATTCGGTTCGATTCAGTTTGGTTTTAAGATTTTTTTACACCGAACCGAACTAATATAGGTTCGGTTCAATTCGATTTTAGTCATTTTGAACCGAACCGAACCGCCTTTTGCTCACTTCTACCTGTGGCCACCCCTACTCCACGAGACGAGGCATATGAATGAGGGGAGGGGTTCGACTCCACCCCTCCCCAACCCAACCCCCAATCCCCCCTGTAAAAAAAATAAAGTAAAAAATTTAGATGTACAACTAATTAATTATTAAAAATTCAAATGTTTAAATACAAATTGAGCCAAATTTAAATAAAACTAACTTAAAATTAGCATAATTAAGCTTGATTATCGCAAAATGAAGCCATCTAATCATCAATATGTCCACATCACCCTGACACCACAAGGACATAAACAAATCTAATAGTCGGTAAAGCAAAAACACTTAACAATCACTAAAAAAGAGGGTCCCAATTTTGCCACCACAATTGGTCGGTTGATGATTGATAAGTATTTCTCCACCATCCGATTGGTCACTCTATGTCACATCAGCTGACACGTGGCACAACAGGAACAAAATGGAGGCATATGTTTTTTTCCTTGTTGAAATTGAGCTATAACCGGATGGAAACCGGCTGGTTCGGTTACTTACTCTATGCATTGCATATGCATTAGACCCCCTACATATATATAACTCCAATTAAGTAAGCTTTAGGCACAAGAAGCAAATTAAGCTAAGAAAACAGACTAAAATTTGGCTTTGAAATTGATAGAGCTGAAAGCTAAATTTTTTTGAGGAACAAAAAAAATGCCCATCACTAGCATTGCAGTTGGATCTCCAGCAGAGGCTGGCCAGGCTGATGCCTTGAAGGCAGCTCTTGCTGAGTTCATCTCAGTGCTAATTTTCGTATTCGCCGGTGAAGGTTCTGGCATGGCATTCAGTAAGTACATGATTTTAGTGTATAGTTTTGGTTTTTTTATTATATCATAATGGCCTTTAGAATCATGTTAATAACAAAATGATGGATATTTTTGGCAGACAAGCTCACCAGCAATGGAGCAACAACACCTGCTGGCCTAGTAGCAGCCTCACTGGCTCACGGATTTGCACTGTTCGTTGCTGTTGCTGTAGGTGCTAACATTTCTGGTGGTCACGTAAACCCTGCTGTTACTTTTGGTGCCTTTGTTGGTGGCCACATTTCACTCATCAGAAGTATTCTTTACTGGATTGCCCAGTTGCTCGGATCTGTTGTTGCTTGCTTGCTTCTTAAGTTCTCCACCGGTGGATTGGTAAGTACATCCTTCAACCTAGCTGTCAGCGAACAAAACATTATCTTGAATATATTGGACGTGTTTCAACAATAAAAAAGCTTCAAATTTAATGTTCTTGATTTTGTATTATCAGGAAACATCCGCCTTTGCTCTGTCAACTGGTGTTAGCGCATGGAACGCACTTGTTTTTGAGATTGTGATGACCTTTGGTTTGGTCTACACTGTGTATGCAACAGCAGTCGACCCAAAGAAAGGGAACATCGGTATAATTGCACCGATTGCAATTGGTTTCATTGTAGGTGCCAACATCTTGGCTGGTGGTGCTTTTGATGGTGCATCCATGAACCCAGCAGTCTCTTTTGGACCTGCAGTAGTCAGCTGGACATGGGACAACCACTGGGTCTACTGGCTCGGTCCATTTGTTGGTGCCGGTATTGCCGCCATTGTCTACGAGACCTTCTTCATTAGCCCAAGCACACATGAACAGCTTCCATCTGCAGATTTTTAAGAAAAAATATTCAGGGTCATCTTTCTTTCTGTGGTTACAAGTATGAGAGAAGGTTGAAAAATTGGGTGGTTTTATTTAGTTTCAATTGTTGTATTGGTGCTGTTGGTGTTGTTTGTTCCTGGTTCCTGTTCTTGTAAATTGTTGATTCCTGTGAACTTGTCTTCTTTCTCTGCAATCATCCAAGCATATCGTTTACTTTTTCCTGTTGACATCATTTATGCTCTCGGATATTCTCGATCAGGTCGTACCTACGACTACAAAAATTTGAAAGTGCTTATTCTCTTCTTAGTTATTATAAACAAGATCATTTTAAATAAGGAAAAAGAATAGGAAAGCTTGCTCCCACTTTTGATTAAATAAGTAAGAGTCCGTCTATTAAAAATCAGAACCTTAACCATTAGCCAACAATCGTTGGAAGCAGTTAACAGAGGCTGTTCTCGCTGAGTGGTGTTTCGAGTTCGACATGCAATTGCATTAAATTAGTTGTTGAGAAACTTTTATCACTTTTATGGTCCTACCCAAATTGAACGCAATTAGTCGGAGCTCAATAGACTTTAAATACCAATGGGTTAGACGACAAAAAAAAAAAAACACACACACACGCAACCTTAAACTAGCATAGCAGTAGGTTCATCTTTCTATCTGAACTGGGGCAGAACTATCTTAGGAATGAGGCAAAATGCTGTGGTGGTATCCTGGATTATTATGCCAATAGTCCAGTTTTCCTGTACATTTGTAATATAAAAAAATTACAAGCATTCAGATTCAAATCCATAAATGAATGAAGTTGAAATAAAGCACCTAAACTAGCATGGCTTCTCAAACACTAGTTTGAGAAGTTCACTAAATAAGGTGGTTGCATTAATGTTTTTAAAACAAAAGATTGATAATTCACAATTTGAACTCAAGGCATAATTGGAGCATTAAACCAATAGCAGTCGGTCGTTGAATACCAAGAACTAATTACAACTGTTAATCCAATAATACTTCAATGCGTAAGTTAACAAGAACAGAAGTTACAACTGTACATACAAGAAGCTGCAAGTGCCAAGAAGCACAAGTGTTTGACATGTAAATTACAATAAAACAGCCTGAAACCTCTAGAATGCAAATAAGAAATATGTTAAATTCTTATACTAGCAAAGGTCCACATACCTAGGACTTGAAGACAGTAAACTTTGCTCTGACTCCATGGGCACTATATCAAAAATCTGAAGCCAATTTATATAAGCTAATCATCGCCAGATTTCCAAGCTACAATTCCTTACTGCACAGCGGAAGCCAACACATATTTCTTCAAGTTAAGTAAACTTTATTCATCCAATATGTTAGCAAAATCCTTCAGATTGTGGTCTAATAAATTTCAAGTTCACAAGTCTGTGGCTCTACGTTCCTGCCAACAGAATATAAACTTATATTCTACATATGCCGGAAAATACTAAGAATAGTTGCCTGGCATCTGAATTTTATGATATTAGCTAGTAGATGAGAAAATATACATACATGGCCTAATTTGCAAGGCAAATAAGAGGTAAAAGACATTATTTTGAAGGTGAATGAACACCAGTTATTTCATGTACATGCCATATATCCTACAGTTTCTCCAAAACATCTCTCATGCTCAATCAATAATAATTGAGTTCTGCGCTTGAGATTAATTAGTTTCTGAAACATTCAAAAATATAAGCTGAAAGAACTCTAATATTCAATTTTTCTTCTTCTTCTCATGGTGTTTACCCAGTTTTGACCGCCGTTGCTTTAACAAATGCAGGTAAAGATTTAGCCAGAGGAAGGGATAGCATACAAGCACAACCTGAAGCAAAGAATTTCAAATGATCATCAAAACAAAGAAAAGATCAATGTATTTGCAGTGAAGAATACAATAGGAAAAATTTGTTAATACATAACAAAATGAGAATCCACATCTTTTTTACAGAGAACTATATATGCATTCCATCCCATCCCAGTCAATGATGTTTTCTTCTCAAATAGTAAGATTATAAAATGAATAAGGGATATTCAAGGTTCAGAATTATAGTTTATCCTCCATCCCTTGAAGGTAGCATGATTACGAGTGAAACACCCAATTGCAGATCCTTAGTGGATTAGCACTTTAAATCTATTATTCATTCAGACTTGATGCCCGCTAAAGAAACTTTATACCCAAAAAAAGGTTGTATTTTTTTCCTGCCCTAGCATCGGTATGATGGAAAATGATAAGCAACCTAGCAAATCTTACAAGAAGCTAGACGTACCTTGAGAAAGACGTCATAGTTGAATGGGAAAGCAGCAAAGAAATTAGCATAGAGTCTCTTCTTCTTTACAAATGGAAGTGCTTGGTACATGAGCCACACTGCAAAAGAAAGAATTACAAATAAGAAAATGAAGCTGTTTAGTGGTGGATAGATACTAGCAAATCTTGAACTCACTTTCACCAGGAGCAAGTCCTATAGGATATAGAATGATGAATGCCGTATACCTGCAAAAAGGAAAATTTTGAAAAAATCTACTAAAAGAACTCAGCTTGTAAAATGTAAATTCTGCCATTTTGCATGTGTCACCATACATTTGCTTGAGTGAGCCCTTTTGCGTGTGACAGTCTGATAGAGATCTTTAGTGAATAAAATTGAAAATATATAAGCAGATAGAGATGAATGAATGTCCCAAACCTGAGGTAATTGATCCAAGATGGACAATTTCCAAGGATGTTCAAGGCATAATGTGGATATCTAATTACCTGTATATTAAATTATGCATATATCATTTTCTGGACTTCATCCTGAAGGTATAAAGCAAACAAATGAAATGGAAAACAAATACAAGGAGAAAAGTCATATACACTATATGCCTCTGACTGATGCAAATCGAGTAAGATTGGAAGAATAATAAAACTTGGACAAAGGAGCAATGTAACAATAAGAAATACAAATGAAGCCACAAGTGAGGTTCATGCATTTTTAGTGCAATCATATTGACTAGATCAACGAGATTATATACACCAACAGGTGAAGAAATCAGAAAATGGCATACGGAACCATATAAAGGTGAAAGATCACAAATGCAATAACCTTGAATTGCAGGTTCCATACCATAATAATAATTCACATCATGTGCCAAAAAAAATAGTGATAGGTCCATGGCGCTTGACTTGTGTCAGGAACAACTCCAAGCGGACCAGATAATTCTCTAGTTCTGTAGTCTGATAGTTCACTGCTCAAGTAAACCATGTTTAAACCATCACTGTCCTATTCCCTGACAAAGTCTTTTACACATGGACATCCAACATCATAGAAAATTTAATTATAAGCACATAACTAGCTACTTTCTTTTTCATTTTCCAACGCTTGCACAGAAAAAAAAAAAAAACATGTAAACATGCTTGGAGAAAGTTCATTTAGTGTTAATTTAGTTAAATTAAATAAAGACTTGCTATATGACAAGCCATAAAATGTGCCAATAGATTCACAAATTTGAAAAAAAAAAAAACCTGACCTCAGATAGGCTCCAAGCAAAAAAGGTTATAAAAACTGACGGCAACTCCTGCACCTGCAACAATTTAGGGAATAATATCATTAGTGTAAGTTTATAAAGCATTCTGCATGCACACCATTATTAATTCAAATCTTTACTTAATCCAGCACCATTAATTGAACCAGCAATCTTAAGATACAGTGCTTGCTCATTTTGATTTAAATTCTTTAACCATAGAAGAAATGGCCAATTGATCAAACACAAATTGTCTACACTTGTATAAACGGAACGAGAAATTTGAAGAAATGAAGACGATGTGAACCTCAATGATTTTACGAACAATGAACACGAAATGGGTTCTTCCTCCCCATTGCATAAAAGGAAGCAACACTCCACTTGGAACAATACCTTATATAATCAAGAACGTCAAAAAAAATACAAAACAAAGTTAGAACAGTATGATTTAAGATCATAGTTTATATTTATTTGTATAATTAAACTCATAAAAAAATTAAAGAAACCTACCCAAAGCTCCATGTATCACTTCCAAGAATGCAAGAACTTGCAACAAACCTTCAGAAAATCATTTTGAATAAGCAAGAAATACGCAATTAAAGAAATACCCAACAAAGAAAAAGGATCAACGTTAAAGAAAATACTAACAGATGAGCTCTCCAGCAGAAGCATAAGCTACAGTGATCGAGTGGCTTGAAATAACACTGCTCAGAATTCTGAACAGAGCAGTTGCCCTGTAATGTAAAAGAAAATAATCATAACAATAACAACAATAATAATAGCACATGAATTTTGGAGGGAAATGAGGGAACATTTTTACCATCCAAAAGCTTGAAGGGAATTGTAAGTGAGGAGATAGAGCTTTGGCAAAGACAACTTCATGTCTGCTTGACGCTTGTTTTGTGGTTTATCTACGCTATTTACTGTTATGTGCCAATCATGGGCTGTGCCAGCCTCGGCCTTCTTGTTTTGTGGACCGAAACTCAGCCTCACAACTCATTTCTCTTTTCTTTGATTAACTGGAAGGGTTTTCTCTGTATTATTGGTGTTGCTTGTTAGACTGTTAGTACCCAGAGGGTGACGACATGTTAGCTAGTGGTGTTATCAGGCAAGAGGGAAATTTCATCTATTACATTTTACAAGGGTTGTAGTGACAACTAACAAATGCAGCCTTCAAAAAATAGTACAATTTTCCCTTTCAAATAAATATAATAATGATTGAATTTTCTCAAGAGAAATCGTTCCATTTATGATGAAGTAATTTTTGAATATTAAATATGTTATTTTTATGATTTTCGCTTGAGAGGTGCAAATTCGATCCATCTTCATCTTCTTAGTACTCCAAAGTGGATTATTGATAAGAAAAATAAGTTTATATATTAATTTTGTAATATAAATTGTTACGCTAATTATATAAATAACCCTAATATTTTAAACCATAAAAACTGGCTTGCTATTTTTTTACTTTTTTTAGATATTTAAAAAAATTACATTTATTGAAATCCAACCTTAAAATCTTTGAAGATGAATTAATTAAATATATTTATAATCAGAGTAAAAAATCATAATATGCATAAAATTAATGGAATTTTACGTCATTTTGATAAATATGCATCATGTGTGAATTAGATTAACTTGCCTCCTACTTAATATAAACCACTTCTATGTAAGATATTAAATGGGGTATTTTAAAAATTTTGATAATTTTATAAAAATAATTAGTAGTACTAAATTAATAATTTTATGAAAAATGGTATATATAATAAGAGCAATAATGGGCAAGAAACTTATGGAATATAGGGAGCAAGAAGTTCTCTACTTGAAAATTAAGAGCATCCACCACGAAATGCTAATAGTCTGGCACCGCCACGAAGTGCATTTGAGTCAAAAATACTTACAACTGGTTAATGGTGATGCTTCCATATCATTCTTGAGAGTTAACAGTAACATAAGCAAAAACTCAAAACTGCCATGTAACACGAGCCTTTATATACATCAGAGAAAAATGCAACCAACATGCCCTACGTACCTTCAAAAGAATGAAGGGAACTAGTAAAACCCTTCAAGAAAATGAAGGAAACACTGATAAGGTTGCCTGCAGCACTACAAGACCTTCAGCAATTGTTGTTACTAGAAAAGCTGCTGATTACCCTACAATACACCATGGCTTTCAGCAAGAAGTGAAAAGCAATCCAGTAAAAAATCAAAAAATTAAGAGCCCTCTAATAGTTCAAGTTCATGACTCCTCAAAATATATCACCAGAAGATGATAAATGTCAACTCCTCAAAGTATATCATCAGCAGATGATAAATCGCGAAGCATAAAGATATCACCAGTAGATGATCAATCTCGCTGCACAAGTATGTCATCAATGGCCCAGCCTTCCTATTCCGCTGAATTATGCTCCCCTACTTTAAATTGTAGAATGTAGAAGACTCGGAATAATCACTAGATGATGACATTACCTCAGCGACATGAGAGTTCTGACCTTCTTCTCCCTTTCTGCTTTCTTAGCACTTGCAGTGCTCTTCAATTTCCGCAATTCCTCCATCACCTCTTTCTCAACTGTGTCAATTGAGTTCAATAGCTTTTTCTGAGGTGTTAAAAACTCTGAATCGTGGGAGACTTGATTAGTAATGTCGCGCAGAATTTTCGGCACTTTTCCTAGAGTAGGAGGGCAATGCTTGACTTGAATACTGGGAATTGGAGACATGATAGTGTTATTGTGCTCGAGATGAGCATCTGCTGATGGTTCTGAAGAGCCAGCAACCCCATAAGCGTGGAGCACTGGGCTCTCAATTTCTTGGACCCTGCCGTCTCCCAAACGTTCTCTTCTCCTTTCAATTGCCTGTCCAAAAAGTTACTCGATTCGCAAATTAAAGGAGTAGAATTTCATCCCTTAAAAAGACTCTGAATAAAATCAAAGCCAGGGAAGTTTCTGTCAGAGTTGAGAACTTGAAAGACCAGACATCACAAAGGCACTCAATAAGCAGGCATTGCGGGCAAGACTATCAGAAAGACATTTGGACTCTGAAGTTGAGCACCTGACTTGTTAAATAAACGACTTTAAAGGACACAACACCTACGTGGCTTGAACACAGGATGCGGGTTACATCCTCCATGTCTTTTAAAATTAACAAACATCGGCAGAGCAAATTCAGCTCATATATACATTTGAAACCCAAGTTTTCATTCAAATTAATGAATTAGTCCAAAAAAAGTTCCCAAATACTTGAAAACACATAGCCAGCTACCATCTGAAATATGATAGAAACCAAAATGAGAAGATTGTTGAATGTTGTGGATCAAAAGGTTAATTCCTGCCCAGTTAAGGCTAGAATCAAGCAATCAGCATCATTATTCATAATTCAATGTAAACAAGTCCCATCTTTATTACACCAAAATTACTGAATTTCAATAATCCAACAATATAAGCCAAGGATCAGTTCATGCAATAGACACAATCAAGATTAATAACAAATTGACTTTAATCAGCAATCTTAAAACCCTAGAATAAAGAAAATCATCCATAACCTAATTAATCTCAAATTGCAGAATCATAAATTACCAAATCTAAAATCAAGAATCCAATTAATCCACAAATACGCTACAGACATCATCAAGATATAACATAGAACAAATTAAAATATCAAAGGAGTCCTAAAGATTAATTTAAACGTAATCAAGTAAAAATGATAAGTTTTTGTATTTTTTACCCTAACGATAGCAGTGATATCACGAAGAGGCGTTCTAGGATACCAACGAGGTAACACACTATGGCTCCTTCCATTTCCACGCCTCACAACACTTCCTGTATTCTCTCTTCCGTACAAATTTCTTCTTGGACTTCCGAAACTGCCCCTTCCTCCAACTGTTCTTGTTCTGGTTCCAGTTCCAGTTCGTGCCGCCGTGTTTGGCCGACTCGTCGCCGGAGATGCAATATCTGGCGGATCCACGTAAATTCCAAGAATACCTGATCGTCTTCGAGAAAATACGGCTGCAATGTCGATCGCTCGTGATAATCTGTCTCTCGATTCCGGCATTGTTAAATCTTTTTTTTCACTGAAAAAACAATGAAAAATTAATCACCAAAAAAAATCTTGAAATGTTCGTTTAAGCAAAAGACTCTTACCTTTGATAAGGAACAATGGAGCCTCGAAGATTAGGGTTTTTTTTTGGTTTTGTTCACTGCAGATAATTTGATAAAAGGAAGAAGATGAGCTTTTGGGAGCGGCAAAAAAAATGGGCAATTTTTCAAAATGGAAATTTGGGCGGTATTATAGCCAATTTTTTACGCCCACAATCAGGTTTTGCCACGTGTTACTTCGTTACTACAGCCACTCGTCTTAAAATTTCAAGTTTTATGCGAATTTTACACTCTCCTCTCCGCCCTGAATTTAAAATTTCAAAGTTTATCTCGTCAACATTTTCAGCCCTTGTTTGAAATTTTTTTTTTCTCCTCAATTTTATTTTTATCAATATTTAAATTTTTATTGAAATTACTCGATATTACATGTTAATTTGTAATTCATAATAGAATTTGTTTGCACTATATTTTTAAAATAGGTCAAGCCTATGATTCTATACAATTTGAAGAAGTATGATGTTGAACGAAGTCCATGAGTTTAATTGAGCAACTACATGACTCAGTTTTAGCAATTTTATTGCACATCTTAAGAAAAAAATTTAATAGTGGAATTAAATAGTATTTATTATAATGCAAATATGAGAATAGTCAAGTGATAACTCATCTCCAATGATATCTTAAAATGTAATATTTGAATTCTGTCATCGTCAAAAGAGAGGACTGCTATGGCACTCCTCCTCACTAGCACCTTCACTAGATGGTCATAAATCATTCAGACCACCTACCTCATGTGCAGATGTGACGGAGTATCACTTCTGTCATACATTCCAAAACTCACAATGATTAATTATTATATAAAATCTAAAATAAACTCATAATACACGCATATTGTCTACAACTATTTAATATTCTAAAAAAAAAATACATAACCAATTACAATCATAGTAGAAAGTCTAGAGGCAACTTTAAGTACATGAGCCTTAAATACTACTTTCCTTCCATAGATCCCAAAACTACGAAAAAGATTTAC
>CATIWO010099810.1:0-11988 GCA_949673435.1 Macaranga tanarius | reverse complement strand
GCAAACAAATGAACATTTACGAGCTCGGTTCGTTCGTGAACAAGCTCGAGCTCGACTCGAGCCGAGCTCGAACTTCATTTCTTAGAATATTACCGAGCTCGAGCCGAGCTCGAACACAACTCTCTTAGGCCGAGCCGAGCTCGAACATGCTAAAACTCGGCTCGGCTCGGCTCGATTACACCCCTAGTAGTAATATACAATACTACTATTAAGTTTAAATACATTTAACTCACGAATCTATTAATTATAAAATTCCTATATAAGAAATATAAATTTAATTAATTACTAAAATTATCATAAGATGATAAGATTATAAATTATAAAGTATCAATTATAGCTAAAATACTTGGTGAATGATTTCAAAACTATGTACTTTAATCTTAAAACTGCATAATTTTGTATAAGACCTTATATAACTCATTTAATGTAACTGGTGTCTAATTATAAGATTAATTAAATATGTATAATATTATTTTAATATTAAGTAAATAAAATTTAAATTACTAAGTATTTTATATATATAATCAAATTAAAGTTACTAGCTCTAGTAAAAATTTTATATAAATAATCAAATTATTGAATTTTATTATAAAATTTATATATCAACAATGAAATTATATGTATAAATTTATTAATAATTACAACTAATTAATTACACACGTAGTTTAATATCAAGTAAATAAAATTTAAATTACTAAGTATTTTATATATAATCAAATTAAAGTAACTAACCAACTCTAGTAAAAGTTATATATATATATATATAATCAAATTATTATAAGTTATTATAAAAATTATATATCAACAAGAAATTATATATATCAACAATAATTCTTTTCAAATTATTAATAATTATAATTTATAACCTAATTAACTTTATTAATCTAAAAGCAAACTACCTTAACCTAACAAAAATACTACTTTAACATACCTTAAATGGTATGTATTCTCTCTATTTTCTTCTGATCACATGTTATATATATATAAGGAGGAGATGAAAAAATAAATATATATATATAATTAGTAATTTAAATTACTAATTATATATTAATGTTAAGTAATATCATTGCAAGATTACGTGATTTTGAATCAAAACTATATAATTTTAACATCTAATATAAATAGTGAATTAAATCTTATCAACTATAATTTATATTAATTACATATTGTATACTACTAATCTAATATTAAGTCAATAAAAATAATTTAAATTAAATAAATTTTATATAATATTATTTTACATTATTATTAAATATATATAAATTAAATTAAAAATTATTATAATTTAATGTTAAATAATACAATTGCAAAACTATGTAGTTTTGAATCAAAACTACATAGTTTTACTTTTAACATTATTACAATTATATATTTTAGAATTAGCTTTACTCTTTTTATTTTTGACATGTAGTACACTTGTTAAATTTTGTGGTTATTTAACCAAAAAAAAATATTTATGTAACATCTTAGTTCAACTTTATTAATTTATCTATTAGTCAGCATTATTTATTATTTTTTTAAATAGGTTATAAAATAATTTTTTTTATTATTTTATTTGTTGATAATAAATATATATTTAATTAATAATATAAATTCTCGAATTCCTGAACCGTACCGCTACATACCGATCTATTCCAAAAGAACAGAATTTTTATATCGAACCGTACCGAAAAACTGGTATGACACGGTATCCCCGTACCGAACCGTACCGAAAAATGATACTGGTACTGTAGATTTTATTTTTAAAATCCTCGAAATATGGTACGGTATTGGAGATTTTTTTTTCCCGGATTCCCCCGAACCGTGCTCACCCCTAACTAGAAGGAAGAGAAAGTGCTCATCCCAATATAGTGCTTAGTTTGACTTAACTATTCATAGAAGAAATATTTCAAGTACAATAGAGTAGTTTTTATGTTGGTATTAAAATTTGTTGTTGTGACAAAGCATTGTAAGGTTTTAAAGAAAAAATTAGATTATAATCATATGTGGCCATTACCATGTGTTTTCCACTTGACCCTTAAAATTTAAAATTGCAACCAATAAATTAAATTCTAACTTTTTATGAATGATTTATGTAAAATAAGAGACAAAAAATTGCTGAGTTCCTAAATCAGCTCTCTTAATAATAGTTCGTTAGGGATTTTAGAAATCTTAGGTGTATGTTCGCAAACCTAACTTGTGATTCCTAATGTTATTTGAACATCATCTGGATAAAGGACTATGTCTCCTAATTAAATACGATTCCATCTTGTTGATGCCCAATAACAAATCTTGTTGGAAGTTGAATATTTTTTATCACTTGCTCTTGAGTTCAAATATTACTTTCAATGTTCTCCAACCATGTAGGGAATAAATTCTTCTAGCCCTACTTATATAGGTATTTCCTCCTAGTCCTAAGATCCATCAACATCTTTTGCTATAAAACTTCTGATTTGCAGCATCATTAGTATGACTCATCAAGTGTGCCAATTTTATTTTCACTCGGCGTAAAACTTGAAATTGCGAGCGTGTCAAGAATGTGTGATACATTAGCAAATTGAATTATGACTTCTTATAAATGACTTATACAAACTAAAAAATTTAGAAAAAACCCATATGTTGGCCCTTGAACTTTCGTGTTTTATTCTATTGAGCCCTTATACATTTATTGTATTTTAAAAGTCCCTTAAATTATTATTTCCTGCAACATTAAACCCTTTTTTGACGGAGAGATAAAACGGTGTTAACTCCTTATCCACGTAGGATTATCTTCTCCATGTCCAACCGAACAAACTCAATCCCTCTGCATTACAGTCTGCTCTTTGGCGAGATAAGGAGAGATAAAACCACGGAGGTTAGGAAGCTTTCATGAACTCTGATCTTGCCGCTCTTTGGCAGCCACAACAGTCTGCTGCTTCCACTTCCACTCCTGCCCCTTCAACCATTGACCTTAACAAAACTATCACCACCCAATCATAGCCTCTTTTCAATCAAGAAACCCTCCAACAGTATCTTCAGGCCTTGATTGAAGACAGAGAGCACATCAGAGTCAGTTTTACACACAAGAAATTGCCTGCTCATTCTTCTTCTTTTGACATGAAGAAGGTGGTGGCATTGGCTATTTTTGCTGATGATTATTTTGTCAGTCTCCATCCTCACTATTTCCTAATTAACATTAATTAATTTTAAATTATCAAGTACTATCCAAGTTAATGATAATTAGTATATGCTCTTGTAAAAGGCCTGCTACATATTTGATAAAATTCCTCAAAAAGAGTTCGAGCTTTGTAATAGCCATGATTAGGGCTTAAGTCTCTACTTTTAAATTTGCTTGAATTCAGTGCTATGTAGTTGATAAAATTAGGATTAAAATAAATTGATTCTTAGTGATCACACCGAAACCAATGATGCGTAGTGACCGAATATATGAAACCAAAAACTACAAATTAAAAGCAGGGGGAAAGAAAATAAGAGTAGAAACAAAACTTTTTACCTTGTTAAATAGAAGAGGTGGAAGATTCTTGACCTGAAAGATAGTTCAGCGGCAGCTTCGATTAATTAAAAAATGGAGGGCAAGTTCACCACTCTAAAATGCATTGATATCACCATTTTCGATGGTGATATCAATAAGGGTGTTTGTGTTGGTATTGTTGTTGGTGTTTGAGCTGGATATGTTGACACCGGGAGGTGTGCAACTCTTAACTATGGCAAACAGATCCCAATCAGCCATTGATAGCTAGCTACAGCGGCAGCAGCAGCCAAACTACCTAGAAATTATAACCTTTCTATATATCTATTTCTATGTTTTTAGCAAATGGGTTTGGACAAGGAGTGCGAGACACAGACGTTGAAGCTGTAGAAACCGGAGTTTCAACTCCTCTACCTCTAGCTGATGCAGCTCTATAATCTTCAATATTAATAGCCGTCAAAGATGATGGCATGGCTGCAGGCTCTACGCTATAGAGGATAAAAGTTTCGTCACAATCACCAGTCTCCAGATCAAGAAAGATTCTTACAAGACTTCAACGAACTCTTGATCAGTATCGGTGGTTCTAGGAGATGTTCCGGTGCTGACTACTGGCTTTCCAGGAACGAAATCGGAGGCCTAGCGACGTTCATGCGTAGGTAACTCCGGCTTCATTTCGGTTATAATTATACATGTGAAGTTGGTAGTTAGTAAGACTGAAGGAGTTGTTTTGTTTGTCTGTTTGTTTGGTTGGTAATATAGAGGGATTGAGTTTGTTTGGTCGAACATGGAGAAGACAATCCTACGTGGACAAGGAGTTAACACTGTTTTCTCTCTCCGTCAAAAAAGGGTTTGATGTTGCAGGAAATAATAATTTAAGGGCCTTTTAAAATACAATAAATGTATAAGGGCTCAATAGAATAAAACGCGAAAGTTCGAGGGCCAACATATGGATTTTTCCAAAAATTTAAATTTGTTGGGTTTCTAAATTAGCTACAGCCAGCGCTGAGCACGGGTCGCAGAAAACCCAAACTGTTATGAAAATTCGAACTAAAAATCTCCGTTGACCTTTTGATTTTCTCCGAACCGAACTGTCCCGAAAATTTTTATTGGGACGAGTCTGGAGATCGTAAGTTCTCCAAACCGAACCGTTCCGAATTACTCCGAACCAAAGAACCGAAACCAGAATCAATAATTTACTATATATATATATATATATAACACATACATACATATATGTATATATACACATGCATAATATATGTATGTGAGTATATATATATCAATAATTTTACTAATAGCTATTATCTTTATTTTTTATAATATATTATAAAATTGATAATCAATGCTTGATAAAATTAGAAATCTAGAATTGCCCTAAAAAAAAGATTAGAAATCTAAATTTATATATTACAAGTAAAATTTAGTACCATTTTAGTAATTAATTATACTCAAATAATTTATTTTTAATAATCTACTATTAAATTTATGTGTTGACTTAACATATAATATTTGAGATTTTAAATACTAATTGATTGTTTGAAATAAAATAAATATACTCCTTAATTAAATTTAATTTTCAATACATATTCAAATTATAAAATAAACTTAAATTTTTAAATAAAATTTTAATAGTGAAACTTATTAAAAATATAGTACTATTATAATCATCTTATCTTATATGTTTAAATTATAATCATCTTATTTTATATATTTTAAATATAAGACTATTAAAATAAAAATATTAAAATAAAACTTAAAAATAAAATTTATAAAAAAGATAGTACAATTTATTAAATATAATATATTTAATATAATGTAACAATATATATATATATATATATTAATTTATTAAATTTTAATTTCAAATATATGAGCTAAAAATTAAACTATATAATTTTAGTGAAAACTTTATGGATTGAAATTGGAATGCTAGTGTTATGAGTGTTATAATAACTTCATTTTCTATTTTTCTTAATAGATTATTTTTTTAATTTCATATTACATGTGTTATGTGGTTTTATAATACGTTTTGGAATTTTCAATTGTTTAAGTATGAAATTTTAGATAATGAATAATACTATAATCTCCGAACTTTGGTTTCACTCCGCACCGACTTGAATTCTCCATTTGCTCCGAATCTCCATCTCCAATTGCTCGGATTTTTTAGAGCAATTCGGAATGGAGATTTAAATTTTCGGAGTCGGATCCGGAGAATTGATTTTTGAATTCTCCGACGTTTGGATCGGGTCCGAAGAATTTACATTCTCCGGACTGCTCCAACCCATGCTCAGCCCTAGCTACAGCCCAATAGCTAAATTAATCTAATGATGTTTTGTGAACTATAGAACTTAGAGAATCGCTAAAGAAAATAAAGAAAGTTGAAGAAAGTTAATTATATTTAACATAAAAAATAATAACGAAGTCTGAATAAAAGAAAATAAGAAAATTTTTTTTGCAGAACTAAAATCTAATCTAAGAAAAAAGTTTGTTGAATTATGTTGAAGATTGTTTGTTATTGATAGGAGTTGTATGTTTTTTTTTTTTTTTTTTGTGATTTATGTTGTTGAAGCTCATTTTAAATCTCTAGTGGTAAATGCTTCTTATAGTTGTAACTACACTTGATCTTCATTGTTACTCGACTATAACTCGACTAGTATAGCTAGTATCTGCTTTTGATGCTCCACTACTGTATGTCTAATAAAAGCTTTTCCACTGCCACAAATATCTCTTCCACTTACTAATCTTAACTGGTTAATTAAAATTAATTAATTAACTAATTAATTAGTGAAATTAACTCAGGGCCGACTAAAAATACTGGGCTTCAATTTAACTAAAATAAGGCCCAAACGTTATGTCTCCCGCCACCACCTGCCATTACAATACGGCTAATTCATCCTAATTTTTCACAAATTGAAGAAATTTAATTGTACTTGCTTTAGTAAAAAATATATTTCTTTCTTTTATAAAAAAAAACTTAAAAAGTAATTTTTTGAATGTAAAAAAAAAAAAACAAATAGAAACATTGATATATACGGAACTTTTTATTAAGATATATATGTAATTCAAAAATTGATAGGTATTATAGTTTGTTCAAAATATTGATTTTTAGTTAATTAAAAATAGAAATAAATTAATATTTTTAATTAATAAGAAAAGAAACCTTTAAATGTTTTTTTCTTTATTTAATTATAATCCCCATGGAGTTAGAAAAGAAATACAGTCTACTGGCTTTGAAAAATGGGCGTAATACACTATTAAAATTGGGTTGAATTGGTAAAATCGTAAACAATTAAAAATAATTGGGCCAAAAAATTAATTTGGAGTAATTTGGACTTGGCAAGCAAGTTCAAAGCGCAAATTTACGCATAAACCCGTCTGATTAAAATTACGGCTCTTACTATGATATACATTATACAAAAGTGAGTGCATTTGGATCTGAGTTTAAAAAAATATTCTAACAATTATAAATATAACTAGTCATGAAACCGCAGGCTGCGCGGATTGTATTTAATTATTTTTTATTATATTATTTTTTTTTTTTATTAATATATTTTTTTAATATGTTGAAAGTATATATTATCTATTTATTTATTTTGTTAGTAATTAAAACTAATATACTTTATATATTAAGAAATAATATAATGAATACATTAAAAAAAAATGAAAGAAAAACTAATAGATAATACACAAAAATCAAAACTTCCATCTTTATCATGAAATTTTTTTTAAAAAAAATCCAATAATTAAAATTAAAAATATCTAAACAAATATAATTTATATTTTGTAAATTTCTATGAAACTTTTATTATAAAAATTAAATAGTAAAAATTATATATTTTAATAATAAAATATAGCTTTAAATACTTGGAAGGAGAGAGAGCAAAAATAAAACAACACTTGGCATACAAATTACATGAGCATATTTTGAAAAAAAATATGCAAAAAATAATTTTTGAATATGAATCTTTCAACAATTTAATTAGGTGAAAAAATATTTTAATATTATATTAATTTGTCCATGATACAAGATTAGTTAAAAATTTACAAAATTGTAGTAAAATAAAAAAAATTATAGTTACTTGATATTATATAACATCAAGTACATAATATAATAAAAGCAATCAATAAATAACTTGCCACCACAATAATAGATAAAAATCAATAATAAATAGAAACATGTTATACAAACAAAATACACACATGCATGTAAAAGAGAATTAATCCTTAATAATAAAAAAAAAAGACAGAAATCTTGATGAAGTATGAAGATAATTTGAATAAAAGAAAAAAAAAAAAAGTAAAATTAAGATTAAAATCAATATCAGAATTATTGCTAACCATGAGATGGCGTGTGAATATTGAGTGAGGAAGAGAGTGCCCAACTGTTGAGTAATATGAGATTTATTATGGGTTTTGAGATGTAGGAAAAAATTTGGAATGACAAATTTTGTGTGTCGATATAATAAATATATATGTGTTAAAGTAAGAGTTTGTAAAGGAAGATAGTAATAGAATAGAATTTTTGTTGTGGTAGGTTTGTAGAGATGAGATAGAAATAGAATAGGATTTGTAATATATGAGTAAAAAAAAAAAATTTATTATATTTAAAAAAATATATTGGAAATTTTTAAAATTTAACACATAAGTATTTTGAGGTAAATACTGAATAATGAGGAGGGACACTTGTCAAATTTCGGGCTTAATGATTTTAGAGCTCAAAATTTTATATATATATATATTGTTAAGAGAGTAACAATTACAGGTGTAAATAATTAAATTGTTAACTTAGTTTAGTAAATAAAAGGTAATTGATCAGATGTGAAATTATTTTTTTAAAAATAAAATAATTAAAAAAGTAAATAAATTATTATTAAAATTTTTACAACTAATAAAAAAATAATTTTAGTAATATTAAGTAATTAGAAAAAAATTTCATAAAAAAAAAAATATATATATATGTATATAACAAATATTTATACATAAAAGATAAAAGTAATAAATTAATGGAGATTCATAGCAGCCAAATGGATTATACGAATTTTTTTGTAAAATAATTAATCAAATGCAACTCTTGCATGAATACTAAAATCTCATTTAGCCCAAAAATATATAACAAGACACTTACATGACTAAAAACATGCATCAATGGACAATATTTTAAAACATCAAACAACAAAAACATCACAAGCCAAAAGTCCTACAATCTAAGAATTTAGTAACACTTACAAACTCCTAAAGTGTGTAGCACACTTGACAAAATTTAGGTTGTTATGATCTACAAGCTCCAACATTCCCAAACGTGAAACCTCTAGCTTGAAACACGCAAGTTGCTCTAATGAGATTTCAAGAATGGTGGAGAACTACCCACAAGTCTCTCTTCTTGAAGATGACCCAAGGCACTTGCTAGAACTCCTCCAAGCTTGAATGTGTAGGACTTGTTACAATCTCCAATGGATGTAAATGGATGAAGAGGATGTTATACAACTCTTGTATAACCTTGAATCCAACTAATGATGGCTATGGTATAACATGCAAACACAACACTTGTGTTTTTCTTTATCACTCTCAACACAAGATAGAAATTGAAGAAGAAGAAGAACACTCAACTCTTGAGAGCTATTTTCTTTTGATATATCTTTTGTGTATTGTAAAGAATGAGCACTTATGCATTAGTTAGTTGTCTCTACAAAACCCACCAACTTAAAAAGCATGCATATGACAATAGCTTGAGTGTCTCACTTTCAAGCTTCATATATGTGCGAGCTTGAGTGTCTCACACTCAAGCTACATGCATGTGTACCTTTGAGTATCTTACACTCTAACTATATGCATGCATAGCTTTTTGCTTAGGTGGTCTTGCCTTTTTAAATAAGTGGGATTATTTTGGTTACAAGTATAACCTTAGCTTTTGACTCTATTAATTCTTAATGAGTTGGGCTAAGGTCTTGGGCTTATTTGACTTTTAAAAAAGGCATATGTATTTATATCAAACTAATAAAGACAACTCATGGGCGTATTTAACTCTTAAATAAAGCCTAAATCTTATTCATCACATTTAATCCTTATGGTCCATCTCATGGCCCATATTCATACTACAATTAGAGATAAATATTAATTTAGTCCTTGAACTTAATATCGCATATTAAATCAAGTCCAAATTAATATTTAATTAATCACAATTAGTCCTAACCTTTGAATTTAGATTTCGAGATATGCTAGATCCCCACACATGCGTAAATCCAATTCAATTAATTTAATTAATTAATTAAACTCTTAAATTAATAATTATCATCATTGGTGTAACTTTTATGTGTGTGACTTACTAGGTTTAAGTCTAATTGGCAATGTGAAATAATATTAACATTTAATATTATGGAAACACCTTTCCATGCTAAATGTGAAAATCTCAATTAATTATATTTAGTTCCCATAAGTCATGAGTGACCCCTAGCATAGATGTTACGACTACCCAATTAAAAATGAATGCTTTTCATAGATTCACAAGAACCATAGAATATAATTACCGTGCACTAAATGTCCTTTCATTACAAGATCTCGATATTGGCTAGAGTTATGGTTTAGTCAAACTCTAATTGTCTTAATCATATGACCTCACCTTCAGTTCAATTCTCGATAAAACATGACTACTACTAGAAACTCTTTTCTAGCACTGAAATGCTTTTTTGGGTAAGTCGAGTTTGACATGGCCAGGTACTTATTCATCAAGAATAACTTAGATAGCATAGGATCTTATCTCGGTTCACTCCAGGTAATGAATTTCATCTTGGCCGATCACTCATCCCTACGTATAACCGACTAGAGCCACCACACACCATATATTCAGACATGGCTAGCACATGTATGTAAGCGATAACAAACTCTAACCAACCATATGTGGATGACCGTGTCACCTAAGGTCAAAGGACCATATGCACCATTATGTCCAAGATTATGATTGTTGACAAAAGTAAATTTCCATATAATGACAAATCTTACATCACAGTTCAATCCACCCATCACATGAGTATCCATATGTCTATTCTGATATCTCATATCAAGTAGCATGAGACTCACTACCTCCCACTATTGATATCACATACCAATCAAGGAAAATAGACAGAGGTGAAGGTCTATGGATTAATATTATCCATTTATTAATCCTATGACTATGAACATTTTATAGCATATGTACTAAAAGAATTTGTCATTCATATTATCAACTCTTGATAATAATCTCTTTTAACATTATGCTAAAGGGTAAATACTCAAATAAATAAACACTTTATTTAAATGAATATTTTATTACCTTAGCGATAAAAGTACAATGTTATCATATAAAAATGGCACTAGGGTACATCTATACTAATAATAAAATACCATAAAAATTAAAAAAAACCACTATAAAATTTAAATTAATGTTTATATTTTTATATAATATTAATGTATACATTCTTTATATAATTGTTTTATAGCTTATTAATGTAAACAGAAAATATGATTTGTAGCTTATTAATGTAGAAGGAATAAGAAGAGAAGTGATTTATAAATACACATAAAAATTATACAAAATTATACAAAATTTTTATAATCTAAGTGAAGATATTTTTTTTACAGGTATTTACCCTACCTTTGCCTAGGTTAATAAAACTGCACTTAAATGATGTTAAGTGTTAAGAGGATTAATTGTTAACCTTGACATTCACTCTATGCATGACAACTAGAGATGGAAGGGAAGGAAGGGAGGAGAAGGAAAAAGAATAAAAACTATAAATTTTATTGTGTTTGGTAACTTGCAATAAATAATAAAGGGAAGAGAAGGGGAAATGTTTGAAAAGAATAAAAAAAAATTAATACATTATAGGAGTAACACTTACTTTTCTAATCCAAACACATGCTAAGTGTTTCCACTCAAATTAAATTAGAAAAATTATTATCAATTCTGAATGTATTACATATTATATATATATATATATATATATATATATATATATATATATATATATATATATATTATAATAGTTACAATTAAATAGCGATCAATATAATATTTTTTAATTATACACACACACACGAAGGGCGGACGCGTAAAATTAGAAAACTATTCATATCATTTTTTATATAAAAGTCAGATAATTTAGTAATTTATCAATTAAAATTAAGTTAAATTAACTAAAATTATAATTTAATTTAAACTATATTTCCTATTTTGATTAAGTTAACTTACAAAATCTAGATAATTTAGTAATATATTAATTTAAATTAAATTAAATTAAATTATAATTATAATTTAAATTAAACCATATTTTCTATTTTGATTAGGCTAACTTCTATTTTATATAATATAAACTAATTAAATAGTATATTCAGTTATAATTTAAATAAAATTATATCTCTTATTCTAATTAGATGAACTTTTACATAATTTTAGAAATTTTATTGAAGTTTAATAAAAAAATAATTATTATTATTTAAATAATTAAAAATAAAAAATTACTGAAAAAGTGATTTATAGTAAGTAAGAAAAGAGGGAAAATAATGAT
>CATIWO010099749.1:0-14387 GCA_949673435.1 Macaranga tanarius | reverse complement strand
TAAGTTGTTTTGTAATAACTCATGCCCTAATTAAATGCTTGCTTAATTAATATTTAAATCATTATAAACTTAACAAATAAAACCCCCAAGAAATATGTAAAATAAACAAACATTAATTAAAAATAAATTTACAAATAGCACTAGGAAATAAAATAAGCAAATAAACAAATTATCATAAAATAAAAAACAGAAAATAAGGGGGACCTGTGCAGACTGGGACGCGAGAGACGTGCGTCTCTAGTCCGTGGAGGCGCCCGCCTCCGTGGGGGGCCGGCGGCGCCTCCGATAAGGGAGGCGGCACCTCTGATAGGGGAGGCGGCGCCTCCGTAAGGAGGTCGGCGCCTCCCCCTTAACGGTCAGAATTTTGAATTTTTTGGTCCTAGTCCCAAAGGCGGGGGTTCTGATTCGCGGAGACGGGAGTCTCAGGAGGCGGAGGCGGCGCCTCAGCGAGGAAGGTCGGCGCCCTCTGGTTCGTCCGGGCAGAAAACAAATTTTCACATTTTAAGAGCCATATGACTACTTCACTTCAAACAAAACAACATAAACTGACAATGAGCAACCCACAATGCCAAATAAATCAAGATTACATATTTAAACAACAAGAATAAAAGAATCAGAATGGAAATCAAATTTGAATAAAAAAGAAGAGGTTTTTTTACTGTGAAGCTTGATCAGAAATTGTTTTGCCCTCAGAATCGACTCTGAAACTCGCCTTCTTGCTACCAGAATCCGAATTCAGGCTCCTTAGTTCTTGGATTATAGTTTTTTCTTGTTCTTTCCTTTTTTTTTCTTTTTCTATCTTCTCTGTCAAAATTTTTTTCTCCCGTTCTCTTTTCCCTGCCAACCCCTTTCTTTCCAGCCCTCTCCCCTCTCTTATTCTCCCCTTTCCCTCTATTTTCTTCCCCAAATCACTCACCCACCTTTGACTCTCTCACAAATCCTCCCCCTCTTTTTTTCTTCTGCTGTCAAGAGGTGCAGGAAGGTTAAAGACAGCAATGTGCTGTCTTCTATAGGGGCGCGCGCCTCCGCGATGGGAGGGCGTGCGCCTCACCGTAGTGGCGGCACCTCCGCGAGGGAAGGCGGCGCCTCCGAGCTTAGAGACGCACATTTTCGGGCCTCCAGTCTGTCTGGGCCAGCCCGTTGGGCTTAACTTGTTGGACTTGGTTCATCGGGTTTGGTTTGTTGGGCTCGGATTAGGATTTTGGGTTGCTCACTAGTGGGCCTAAACCGGATTCTTCAGCAAGTTGGGCTTACGTGTCTTTTTTCATCATTGGGCTTTTCTTGTTGGGCCAGCTAAACTATGTGTTCACAATGCCCAAAAAAAAATATTTTTGAGATAAAACATTTTTCTGTTTATTTAACCAAACTTTTTCACATGTTTAACATGTCCACTCTTAAACCCTGGCTAAGAGAAGGTTCGTGTAAATTGCAGACCAACATAAACTATAGTTTTAGAAAAAATGGAGGACAAAATATCCACAAGCCAATAAAAGGTACAATATGTACATATCCTATTTATCAATCCACTACTTTTTCTCTTGAAAATAATGAACAAGTTTCAACTATGGGTTAAAGAATATTTTTTTTTTTATCTTTATTTATTTAACCCAAGTGCAGTATTTTTTTGTCTTTCATCTTCATCAAAATGAGAATGTTATAATGGTATGAGCTTGAGTTGTAAGTTAACAGGACATGCTAGTCAAAACAAAGGACCAAAAATGGGTCCTCCATGTCACTACCTCTAGTGGGCAAATCTATTCTTATTTAGGGCCCTCTCATGTCACATCTGCACATGCAGGTGCATCCATCAAAATACATCTACAAACAATAGGAAGCAGCATAAAGAGGGAAGATAGATGTAGTACAGAGCAGAATAATTGAGAGGAGTGAGAAGCAGAGAAAAAAGCAGCAGCAGTTTTCTTATTAATTTTCTACTGTTACAGTCATGCCTTTTGTGCAAGCAGACCTTGGGGCTAAAGCTAATCACCCCATGCGCACGAAAAATTTCCATTCAATCAGTTTTAGGTACAATGAAAAACTTTAAATTAATGCTGGATAAGAACTTAACATCCCTACTTCTACAAAGAAAATCCATGGCACCAACCCCTTGGTTGAGCAGAACCAGTACAGGAAAACGAGCTTCCAAGGTAGTGAACGTACCACATTCGTGGCAAAAGCATCAATCTCATCATACCTCTCATGAAAACATTACACCAATTTTCTTAGCAAAATCATCCCCGTCCCCATCCCCATCTCCATCTCCATCCCCATCCCCATCCCCATCCTCATCATCCACATATTCCTCTTCCCCTTCAGCATTTTCACCTTCTTCATAATATTCACCTTCATCACCTTGCTCATATTCATAGTCCTCCTCCCTTTGATCATCACCTTCGTACTCTTGATCTTCTTCTACACCATCCTCAACAATCATCCCATCTTCAGTCTCAGCCTCATTTGGATTAGGTAGTTGAGAAGAATACTGACTAAGATCAGCTTCAGTATTCGCAATGGCTGTTGCAGACTTGGATTCTTCCTCATCTTTAAGCAACTGCTTGTTGGCTTCATCCTTTACAGATGAAGGACCACTTTCTATCTCTGTAGCTGCTGCATTATTAAAGCTGCCAAGCAAACCTTCCTTGCTTTCTTTCTGATTATTGTCATGCTTGTTAGTAAAAGAAGATGTACTACCAGAAGCCCCTGCTCCAGCTTCCCGTTTTCTCTTTAGAATCTCACTAAGAGGCATTGGCCCTTCAAATGAAAGATCATCTTCAGATGGTTGATGATCTTCCAATTGTTTTCTCTTTCTAAGGGATTGCTGTGTGACCTCTGAAACTTTTGTACCTTTCAGCTCAGCAAGACTTTTAGGACCAGCAAAACCAGTACTTCTGTCGTCAGTCATTTCTCTTTTCATTTGATTACCTCTGAGACTTCTCCCTTCACTATGGTGATCCTCTTCCAACCTTGCTTTTATTCTGTCACGAAGCCTGCCTTGATGGGAGGGGATCTGTGACCTCCCTGGTGACAATCTGCCACGATTTCTACCCTTGTCTATTTCCCTTTCTACATGTAACTCGCTACCGTTAGAAGATCTTCCTGGAAGCTTTATTCTACCATGAAGGCGACTGCCAATGTTATGTGAGTCCCTTCGTGAAGAACTACGATACCCTCTCTCTTCAACATGGTTGTCAGAAACAAAATCATGGTTGACAATTGATCTTAATCCATTAACTCTCCTATGTTTTGATAAGCGATATCGCAGATCTGCATCATCAACGTTCTCAGGGCTATCTACTTTTGAGTAACCTCTCTTTTCCAAATGAGGAGGCCCTAAAGGCATCCTATCTGATGAAGACCTATGCTGATCCCAAGCATACTGCCCTTGCATGCGCTCATAGGTGTCATAGCCTCGTAGATCACGATATGTTTCTCTATCAATGTCAGCCACTGTACTGTAATCAGCAGAATGGCCCCTCTCATACTCATCCACAGGGTTCAAGTTCCTTCCTTCATGACCAGTTGCCCTTCCATATTGATCTTCACCATGATAAAAATCAGAATTTCTCAACTCATCATCCACAAGAACATCAAAACCAGGAGATGACTCCCTCAAAAACTCATCAGCATCCTTACCATTCTGGAAACTTTGATCATCTGGAACTTGTGACTGATGCAAACGATTGAAACGACTTGTATTTCCATTGGCCACAGGATGAAGGTTTGTTGCTTTGTATTTTGGAACCTCATCATCCATGCTTTTAGATGGGGGAATATTCCTCTCAACTCCTGCTACATTTCTTCGTAATCCAATTTCTGGTTTTGATGCAGGTTTAGCTTCAGCAGATGATTCAACTGCCTTAGCAAAATTTGCTTGAGAAATCTTCTGATCTTGAGTGAACTTTTGAGGGACACCATAAGCCTTTGTTTGAGGTAGGAGTTCAGTACTGGCCAAAGGTGCTGCTGGCTGTGGTACTTTGTTACTAGCAGGACCAGGTACATGTAAGAAAGCACATCTATCTCCTTTTAAGCACTGTCCCTTCTGAAAGAAAATGCATGGGACTGCTTGCTTAGCAGAATGCTGCGGAGCGTGCGCAGCAGGTGCTGTTGCCATCTGATGCTGAGGCATAGAGGATCCAGTAGAAGTTGCTGCTTGGTTTCCAAACAAGCCATCAAGGGGCTGAAATTATAGCATTAACATTCAAAACCCATAAGCTTGAAAAACAGAAATTATAAAAGAAAACATATAACCTTTAGTGACAAAAATAAAGTACTACTGCACTGTTCAATATTTAAAACTTTGTATACAAATTATAAAAGATCTAGCATAACATCAAAAGACAACAATATAGATACTTACTGGATGACGAAATCCACATTTTGGATTCAAGCAATTCCCATTTAACCAAAAGAAGCAATCCCTTGGATTAACCCGGGCATATTCACTATGGCGGTACTCGCATTCACTTCCCTGTTGACAAATTATAGTAAATGGTGTCAACTAAAACTCAAACACTTAAACACCACAAAAAATATATAGCACAGATTTAAACTATAATGATTTGTTAGACAGTCAAATACAGGATCACATAAATGATATTACATACATTGCATTTGCATACTTTACACAGACTATCTGTGCGGTACAAATTAATTTTTGTTGGTATGCAAATTCTGGTCCATCATTATATTGAGTTCAATCAACTACTGAAAAATGATAAAACTAACATAAAAATGTATAAACATGGTGACATATGTCTAAACAAAAGATTTATAAACATGAGCTGGTGTCTAGACATAAAACCTCTCAATAATTTCTTCATACAAAAAATATAAATCAACTTCTATCCAGAAATAAGCAGATGCCTCTAGAAACCAGATTAATCAACCATCCTCATCAAATCCACTAACATCTCACAAGAATATGATTCAAACCCTATGAAATCAAACATCATAAAATCCTAATAGAATAAAGCCAAATGGAAATATGAAAACCTAATTAGAAACCAAAAAAAAGATCTCCCAGAATAGAAAGGTATCAAAACAGAAGCAGTAAAAAAAGAAAAGAGAAGAAACAATACCTTTTTGCAGGTTAGAGGAGAAGCAAGAAAATAAACACAATCAGTATTCCTTTTCAAAGCCTCTTCCTCTGCAGATGGAGCAGTTGCTGTTGCTTGTTGCTGCTGCTGTTGTGTTGCTGCAAACATTGTGATACTTCTCTTTTCTATAAAAATCCAAGTACCAGGTTACTCAAATGTCAGATTTAGCTACAAAGAGAGTAAAAAGAACAAGAACAATCCAAGAATTTAAATCTTAAAAAGAAAAAGAAAGAAAAATAAGGAATTGGAAGAGAACCACCAGATGCTCACAACACACACGTGCAGATAAAATGAGAGACAAAAGAAAGTAAAGGCAAACAAGTGCTAAGGTGAAGACCTTTGATGAACTAAGCCTAAAAGAGTTATTGATGTTGAAAAAAGTATACTAGTCATAACCTGCAAGTTCTCTAGATGTTGTTATCTATTCATTTATTTTACTTAAAATTTCTTAATTTTTTCATGGGATATCTAAAAAATTCTTAGGTTCTCAGATTATGTACAGTGAAATACTACAAAATAAAATACTGCATGCTCCATTAAATAAAAGCATCCATTATAGAAGCAAAGGGCTTTCAAACAAAAACCACAAAATTTAAAAAAGTATCCTGAAAGCATTTGTAACATAATTATCCCAGTCCTAGAAAGTCAAAATTAAAGTTTGATCACAATACCGATTGTAAACAATGAGAGATAAACAAATGTGAGAAACTTTGTACCTTCTACAATTGAGAATTTATGTCTTTTATTAGTCCTTAATGAACTTTCTTCATACTCCAAATTCAAGGTTCCAAAGCTGGATAAGCGTTATATGATAATCAAATGAAACTAGAATATTGGAAAATCACTTTGAGCCAATGACAGTACCTCAACCCTAGATGTTATGAGCCTGAAAAACAACTCTCAAAGTGATTAAAAGGTAAAAAGATGTCAATAAAATAGAAAAATACAATTTAATTGTGATTGAGGAAGCTACACAATCATATGATTTATGCCCAAACAAAAGTTCAAAATTTTCATACAAAATTAAATAGATTTGGATAAAAAAAAAGCACAAACAATTTGAAAAATAACATGTTAAAAATCATAAAAAGAAACTACAACAGAAACAGAATATACATACATATACACATACACAAGAGTTTAAATCTTTCTATTCATAATAATAGATAGACTAGCACAGACACAAAGTTCAATTCCAAAGAAGTGCGAATCTTTGCCTGTGCCCACCTGATCCAAACAGTCCCTCTCAACTCTCAAAGCAAGTGTACATGCTTCAATTTCATTAACCAGTTCTTGAACCATCAAATTAACCATCCAAGAATTATCACATACACCCAGATTAGCAAAAGTCTTGTTCTTTTTATATTGTTAAACAACTTATCATAATTTTGGGAAGATCAAAACAATAATTGCATCAAAATATAAAATCTCATACAGATTTACATAAACCCTTAAAAATTAAAATAAAAATTAGACTTAAAAAATAAAAAGATTCAATATTTATATAAAACAAATCCTCCAAACATCAAAGAAAATTAAAGAAAATTAAAGAAAATCAGTGAAAGTCCCAGATCTGGACGCATCTATGAACAAAAGGTAAAAGGAATCACCAAACAAACAGCCAAAGAAAATCGAGCAAATCATCGTAACCAAAAACCCTAGAATCTGAAATTTACACGTAGACTTTTTGAATTTTTTTGACGGAACGCAGCTAATATACAGAGAGGGTTTTGCGAGAGGTACGCACCTGTAATTGCAAAAAGAATAAGTCGATAAACGGGCGGCGGCGGTGGAGGTGGCGGTGGCGGGAGAGAGGATTGGTTTAGGGCTTTTTTAGCGATGTGTGTGTGTGTATGGGGAGGAGGAAGAGGGCGTGTGTTGAAGAGTGTTGTGTATGAGATGATGAGATGAGAGAGGCCAACACAAAAAAATAATGTGTTTTTATAAACATATAAATAAATGTTTATTTAGTGTTTATGCTATGTATTGCCTTTTTGGGAAAATTTTGTAGAAGAAATTTTTGTTCCTTTTACGAATTGTATGTACCTTTTTATTCTTTTACTTTTGCTCAAATTTTTCTTTCAACTTTAATTTTTTTTTTTCTATTTTATCTTTTTTCTTGGTTTAATGGAGACTCTTCAGGCTATGGGCTACAAAATAAAGAGTGATCATTCCATAATATTCACTGTAAAAATGATAATTTTCATCAATATTAATAATTTTAGTAAATGATGACTGTGAAAATTTAAAGTCGAGATCTCTCTAATTTCTCAAAATGAGAAAATTATGACAAAATATAATATGTATTATGGTTTTAATAATTGTAAAATTCAAAGTTTATAAAAATTATAGAATGTTTTTTTATTACACAATTTAAGAAAAAATTTCAAACTTCGAAATATCATTTTAAATTACATCACAACAAATTTAATTTATTTGAAAAGAAAGGTAAATTCACAATTAAATCATAAAAAATGACCTCTTAATATTGGATTTGATTTATTTACTAGATTAATACTATTAGCTCTTATAATAAAATGCGTTTAAACAATAATATTTTGATGAATTTTGCAGGATACGTAAAGGTAAATTCACAATTAAATCATAAAAAATGACCTCTTAATATTGGATTTGATTTATTTACTAGATTAATAATATTAGCTCTTATAATAAAATGCGTTTAAACAACAATATTTTGATGAATTTTGCAGGATACGTTAGGTTTGTGAAAGAAAAATCATAATTATGCAATTTTTTATTTATAAAATGACTAAATGCAGGTGATTACATCAAATTCACTAATTATGCAAAGAAAATTATTTAATGATATATCAAAGAGAATGTGATTACACATTTTACAAGGATTATGTATTATGTTATGCGTAAATGAGGTCAATACAATTACAAGTTTTTATTTGGCATAATATATCGGCCAAATACCTTATTTCACTCCTGAACTTTACCCTTTTGATCTATTCCACCCTTCAACCTTTAAATTAACCTATCAGACATCTTAATTTCTATTGTAAACCTATTTAACCCTTAAAGTGGTATACCCTGTTTGATTTATCTCATGAATTGCGAGAGTTTACTAAGCGTGTATCTCTACGCCCTCTACAGCACGTGAAGCTAAGAAAAATTGCTTACATGTCTATTTAATGTATCTAAATGAAATGATATAGATGAGGAAGGATCTAATGGTAATTTAAAAAATTACAACTAAACCCATTTCTTCCTTCTCTTCTCAGCCCCATGTTTCAATTAAAACTAAAAGAAGCAAAACTAAAGGCAACACAAAGAACCAACAAACACAGACAAGCAGCAGCTACAATCGCCGGAACCACCAACAACAAGAAGATTGAACAAACTAACCACCAATCGAAATAAAATGAAACCACAAAATATTAATATGAACCAGCAGCAACTGATGCGATCTGATATGCCTTTGACATAACAACAATTGGCTTATAGAAGGCTACAAAACCCCACAACTAAATAAAAGGGAAGCTTTAAAGACGACATTGCACAACTGACTTGAGAAAGGAATAGACTCAACAAAAACCATCATAATTAAAGATTATATGGAATTGGACCAACAACGAATACCAATAGAACTAACAAGAATATCAGAAGAATTGAAGTAAAAATCCAAAGACGAAGCTTTCATCTAAGTGGAAACACGAATGAATATCATTATATGCACGATTTGCTGTGATGGATTGACTGTGGAAAACACAATTTATGCAACCAAAATGTCCAACTGATAGAAAAGAGCAAAGTTGTCTAAAACCAAAGCTGAAATTTGCCTCGAACCAGACCCCTCCAATAATACAGCTACTGTTAATCTCAACATCCAAGAAAAAAAATCAACAGCGAAAAGCCAAAGTCTCCATAACAACATAATGCGTTCAAAATAGACAGCATCATTCAAAACTACATCCCCCAATTGAGAAGCCATAGCAAACACAAAACATTTCCTGAAAAGCAAACACTTTTAGTGTCCATTATTGTCCAACTAGAAGCAAACCCTATCAGAACAAACAAGGAGGTCAGTGGTAGAATATGAAGATTATGAAGAAGCGGGATACATCCAAGTCGCAACTAGTATGAAGACCAATTTCTGAACATGAAAAGCTAAAAAATGAAGACCACTGACCTCATTGAAACATTGAAACTTGAATCTACCAACAGCAGAACTGGGCCGACAAGAAATGTTAGAGGGGCGGTGAGTGGCAAGATTGTCACTACCCAGGTTGGCGACTTGGGTTTCGATGTTGAAGGATCGAGAAACAGAAGGTGCTACTGTAGAAGCAGAGCGGATAAGATTGATGAGCTAGTTGATTTTTGCTAATAAATTTAAGGAGCAAATTGGTAATTAAATCTTAAAGGTTGTCCACGTCATCGCGAGTTATAGCAATGTGCCATTTCAGATGTTAAAAGGGTTCAAAATAAAAGTTGAGATTTGTTATGAGTTAAAATGGAAGTTGAGGGTTGAACTAAGCTAAACTGGTATAGTTTAGGGGTGAAAGGATGCATTTGGCCTAATATATCTGCAGCCCCATTTACTTGTTACAATTAGTCAATTTGATACACCAACTTATAATTTTATAATTTCAACACTTGAACTTACCATTTTTTTGTCTAAAATGCACTAATCTAATGACATAATACATTTGTCACCCCTTGTACTTACCAGTTTTTATTAGTTTGACACCTCAACTTACAGGTTTTGGTCAGTCAAACTCTTAAAATGTGACACATACTGATTTACTATTTCATACCACATGTAATGATAGGGGGTTTAAAAATTACATTTTAGGCGAGTTCTGGTGCCAAAATAGTAAAAGTATAAGTAGAAGTGACAAACTGATAAAAAGTGATAAGTACAAGGACTGCGAATATATCATGCCTTTTTATTTTTATACATGATAAAATTTCTAATTATAACAAATATTTTTTATATAGGTTAATAATATATATATGTAGAGAGAGAGAGAGAGAGAGAGCTACATGGGAGAGATTCCTTTAGGAGATATTTATGAAAAAAAAAATGTCATTTGAGACTCCGGTGAATCTATGTATAGTTCAATGTTAAATAAAACTTTTCAACTAAGCATGCAATGTAAGGTCTATATAACTAATGGTACACATCTAAAAGTAATTGGGCAAAATGATGTCAAAACTAAAGTTTATAAAGTAAATTGGTAATAAATTGTATTCAATAAAAATATGCAAACGTGGGGTTTGATGGAATAAGCATTTTATTTTTATAAGATGTTTTTTTAAATGATATTTTTCATGGCTAAAGTAGTAATTTACCCCCCTAAACTATCATGTAAGGTGCAATTAACCTCAAAATTAACTTTTTGGACTATTTAGTCCAAAGAAATCATTATTTTGGTAGTTTACCCTAAATTATCATAAAAAATAAAAATATTTTTTATTTACAAAATAAATCTTTGATGAAAATAAAGTTACCGTAAAAAAAGAGAAAACACTGATGATCAAAAAAAATTTTAGCGTCTTACATCTCACCTCCTTCACTCATCGTCTCCACCACCGTTGCCTTAACTTTACATCTCCTACCTACTGCTACTTCCACCCATGATGTTGCTACTTTTTTCTTCTTTTTCTTTTCCTCTACTACCACTATATACTTCATCCCTAAGATTATCAACAAGGGCCGCCTCCTCTGTCCCAATGTTGCTATTACTATCCACACCAACAATGTTGCTACTCCACCGCTATGATGAACCACCACCTATAATGCTCTTTGCTCTACCATTAATGATGAACCTCTATTAAATACCATTGCTTTACCATTAATAAAGAAGTTGTTGTTGCTACTTCTTCTTCTTTTTCTCATTTTAAATTCTCAACCATTATTATTAATAAAACAAAAAAAAAGTCAGATTCGATTAGGTAATAAAATTATTTCTCTAATATCTATTAATTTATTATGGCTTAATTCTTATATTGTTAAAACCTGATTTGTTGTTGGGTAACAAAAAGCTATTGTTTCCTACTTCTTATTCTTTTGAATTCAACTTTCATGGGATGGTGGTAAATTTATTGGTAGTTGTTATTGATGGTTCTATTAATGATGATGGTGTTGGTTGTGCCAATAATGGGTAATGTTCAGATGGTGTTGCTTTTTTTTTATATCATATACGATGATGGAGTTGAAGGAAGAAGAATGAAGTGAGGAGCCTATAGTGTTTTTTTTCTTTTGTATGTGTTGAAGTTTGTTTAAAGTAAAAGGGCATATATTTTTTTATTTTAAAAATTCTCTACCTCCCACTTCTTCCATCCCTTGTTGTTATTGTTGTTATTATTGTTATTGATAATGGTGGTTTCAGATAGTACTATTTTTTTGGTGTTAATGATGGTGCTGTTAATGACTTCTGCCTGCGGTGGATAATATTGATAGAGTGCTGACTATGAGTAATATTGACGGTGGCATTAATTGTAGTACCCTTAAAGTACCACATATACATGTCCATAATATAATACCAACACGTGGCATAAAAAAAATTTTCACGACTATCTTATAAATTGGTTTGTACAATGTACACAATATACACATTAGTACTGAGCATATTTGATATTTTTACATAAACCAAAATGCCATATATAAATGAGGATGAAAATATCGACACTAAGCCCACCTCTGACCCACCTGAGCTCACAGTCAAATGTACACCACAATGCTCAACCTATCTATAATCCTGAAAAATATATTTTACAAAGGAATGAGCTTGCAACTCAATAAGAAATTATTAATATACTCTCACATATAATACTTCTCAAGAACTAATTAAGAAAAATATATAAATAACTTACTACACATTAAACTACAAGAGATTTCTTTAACAAGTTGTGCACGGCCGTACAAAAATGGCACACGGTCGTGCCTGAATCCGTCATTTTTTTTCACTGAGTCTGCTATAATCAGATTCAAGACCTTGATTCAAAATGTTCTCATTAATTATACTCACATCTAAAAGCTATAATATTTGTACAGACTCTATCTTTATGAGTCTAGTTTCATTCCCAGTTAGAATTATATAATTCAGAAGTGTATGGAATTAATTATGAATTTTTGAACACTAAAAGGTCATGCACAACAATCAGAGTGAGCAATAAAATGTCTAGCTCTGTTAGAGAATCTTAATGATAGATTTAACTCAAACTCAAAACATAAAAGCTATAGAAGACTCTTTAAAATTTTTGTAGAATCAAAATATGCTCCATTTAGAGTTTTATAGCTCAAATTATATTAAAAATACTAAGGCTAAAATTTCCAGGTTGTGCATAGCTATGCAGAATTTGCACATGGCCGTGCCTGAGTCCTTAAATTTGGAACTCTAGACCTGCATGGCCATTCTAAAAAGGCTCATAGGTGTGCCTGATTTAGTAATTTTTCCCTCTAAATATGCATGGGTGTGCCAAAAAGGCGTATGGGTGCGCACCTACCTGTATGGCCATGCTCAAAGGTGGCATGGCCATGCCAAAATCCTGAATTTAAAGCCCGTATATGCACAGCCATAATTTAACACCACATGGCCGTGTTTAACGACTTGAGCAATATTTTAAACATCACAATAAGATCTTCAAACATCAAAACAACATTGTTGGTGCCTCAAATATATATATATACCAAATCACCACATTTCAAACAATCCTTAATCATTTCACAATATCATATCTTATCCTTTCAAAGACAAAACTCATATTTACTTAACATCAACTAAACGTATACTAAAAGTATACAAACATGCACCAAGAGTATGCATAAGATATACACAATTCCACTACATCCTTACTTCACCACATTACAATCACATTTCCCTTTTCATATAACTCTAATTCAAATATTATGAACAAGCACAAATGTAAGAGCACATAACATGTTCACGATTCGGTATCCTCATCACACACCCATATATACAATTGTATATATATATATATATATATATATATATATATATATATATATATATTTATAATCATTACTTCATTCTCTCACATTCACATCATTTTATTTAATCTTATCGATGGTCACAAAGCCAATCGACTTAACATCTTTTCACACTGTCGATGGTCATAAAGCCAGTCAACTTATTCACATTCCCTATAATTGATGGTCATAAAACCAATTGACATATTCACATGTCACATATCATATCCACATTTCCTCACAAACATAATACCATTTATATCCAATAAACCAACCTCAAGTTCATAATATATATCACTTACAATCACAATTCTAATACGATCACATTTCATATTTATATTCATTTCATACCATTCTCAACATAACACATTTCCATGAACCATTCAATCTCAATTCAATAATTTTCATAACAATATATATATATATCATTTCTTGCCACGTTAAGTGGCTTGCACAATTTACATAGTAACATAATTCACATTTAAATATGAAAAGTAACATGTAATTTCATTATATCAATAATTACTTACCAACAAGCTTCAACTTCTTTTTAAATAAAAGCTCCCCTTATTATGTAGGGTCTCCTCTGTAACACCCACCTTTTTAAATATGTAGTCTTGAGGTAAGTATTTTATTTAATACATAGTAGAGTAGTGGACTTAATACAAGTTTGAAAATAATTATATATTGTAAAGAGGGACTAAATTGTAAGGAAAGTGGGGATGAAATTATCATAATAGAAAGTTGTGGCTTAGTAGGTAATAATTCCAATTCATTAGGGAGTTAAGATGTTATTGTGGAGATGTGTGTATATAATTATTTAAATGTTTTTTTATTCTTTATTAATAAGATATGTTATAATTATTCATTAAATGGGAGGACACCTAAGGAGGTAAATGTGTAACACCCACACTTTAGATGCATCATGTATGTATAATGTTTTCATGACATGGGGAGTAGAGTTATGGATTATAATTAAGTGTGGATATATAGATGTTGGTAGAGAAGGACTTATGTGTAAGAAAAGTTGTGACTATTTTGTCTAAATAGAAAGTTGAGGATTATTTGGTAATCATCCAAGTTCATTAAGGGGGATAAAGATTTGGTGGTATTTATATATTATTTTATTAGAAATATTGTAGAGATATTTGTTAGTAGTTATTGTAATAACCTGAAATTTCTTATTAGAATATTATTATTATTACCTTCTGGTTAATATTGGTGTTATTATGCATAAACCCAAAATCGGGTTATAGCAAATTCTCTAATTTCACTTTAACCCAATGTTGGGTTGCAGCACACTTTTAAATAACACTATAACCCAACGTCGG
>CATIWO010099690.1:0-25322 GCA_949673435.1 Macaranga tanarius | reverse complement strand
AGAGTTTTTAGTCTTGCTCTAGCTAACAATTGGAAGTTGTGGGCTATTATGAAGTATGGCCATTTCATTAAGGGGCTAGGTAGATATTTGGTGATATTTGATTATAATATTAGAGTATTATTATATTTGTTCTTTGGTGATAATCTCTACAAAAATGTATTGATATTCTTCCTTTGTATTTATGATTAATTACTTGGTTGATTTATTACCAAGTGCTAAATCGTGATAGGTGCATATGTGTGTGTGTGTGTATGTAAGGTGTGTAGGTGTAGAGATTGGTAGAAAAGAAGAAGAGTATTTTTGAGAAGTTTGGAGAGAAATGATAATTCTCTACTCATCAAGCAAAGTTTTTGGGGAGCTATAGGAGATCCATTAACTATTTGAGCATCAATTTTGTAAGCTTTAATTATATTTGTGATTGATTTAGTTAAGTTGTGTTTGTTGTCAAATTCGGATTCAGTTCCTCTGTTTTTCAGTCATTTTTTTTGAGCCATATCTTGAGTTATACAACTCTGATTTAAGCAAGCTTTAATGATCTAGAAACCTCATGGAGTCTTTTACATTTCGTATGATTTGAGCTTTATTGAATTCTGTGGTTTTAAGGGGTGAATAGGGCCGGACATTTTCTTGCTGCTATGAGTGCCCTATTTTGCCCGGTTGGATTGTAAAATCCATAATTAATTCTCTACATATCCTAATTGAGTGATTCTAATTGAAATTTATCGTAGACACATAATCCTAGCTTTGGTAACAATTTTAGTATTATTGGACTTGTGTGAGTATGCCTAAATCTTGTTGAACTTTGAATAATTGGTGCACTTTGTGAGGTTAGAGTGATTTCAATATTGCTTGTTGAATTGATATACATGAAATTGTGTAGGAATTTATAAAGGGAAAGAAAGCACTCATCATTGAAAGAAAGACCCTTTTTGAAGTAGGGAGCACTTGGAGGTAAGTAACTATTGATATATATTGTGTATATATGCTTGGCTTTAATGTGTATTATTGTGTATTCCTAAAATGGAATTGAATGAATACATGATGTATAAGTTCCACCCTTTTGGTGTATTGGATATGTGAGGATATATTGGTAATGATAATATAGGAAAATGATGATATGTATGTGCATGGTGATATATTGTTGGTATATGGTTGGTTTACCTTTAGTATATCCTTGGTATACTCTTAGTATACTTTTGGTATATGATTGGTATATTCTCTATTTTGATTTGGAAGGTTGAATATTGTGAATATGAGAATGAATTAGTAATTATGGAAGAGATGTTAATATGAGTGTTGTGTAATGGATACTATAAATTTGTATGTTGAATGCTAGGAATGTGAGCATGGATGAAATGTTGGTGAATTATTAATAATGAATTATTATCATATGTTGTGTTTCACAAGAAAGTGAAATAAGTGAGAAATTGATGATTATGAGAAAGGTGATATCGATTGGCTTTGTGACCATCGATTATGAGAAAAGATTGATTGGCTTTATGACCATCGATTATGAGACAAGTAATATCGATTGGCTTTATGACCATAGTCGGATAATGAACAGTGATAATGGAATGTGAATGTAGAAACTTTTAGAATGTGTGAATTTGGTTATGAGTACCAAATATATTGTGGAATATGATTACATGGATATTAACTCTTGTATTGAAACATGCATACTTTGAATTTATGCATTTGAATGAGATTCAATGTGCGAATGGGTAGTTTAGTTATGAAATGACGTATATGGATGTTTAAATCTTGTGAATGAATGTGAATTATGTGTTGATGAATGAAATGATGATGTTTGGTATGTTTATGAGGTGTTTTTAGGTTTTTTTTTTGAGTTATAGTTGAGTAGGGAAAGGTTTGGTGTGTATTGGAATGGCAAAAGGGGAGTTTTGGTCTTGTTTGGGTTGCTCACGGTCAGGTCACGACCGTGAGGGTGCAACCGTGAGCAAACCAGGTATTTTTGCACAGTAAATTAGTGCTTCAGCATGTCTCCTCACAGTCTAGCTCGTGACCGTGAGCACACGATCGTGGTCGTGAGCAGGCTTTTCATGGTCGTGAGCACCCGCCCGTGAGGAGCCATCAGCACATTTTTATCTTCGTATTTTTATGATAACTTGAGTTATAGAACTCCAAATGAGGCGTCGTTTGATTCTATGGAAACTTTTAAGAGTCCTCTACAAGTTTTATGTTTTTAGAATAGCTAGAATCTATTTTTAAGATTCTCTAATTGAGCTTGACATTTTAGTGCTCACTTACACCTTTATCATTTGGACTCCCGTATGCACTATATGCAGTGCCTTTGGTTATAGAACTATATAGTACTTGGTTGTAGACTTGGTAGAGGTTTGAAAGACTATGTTAGAATTATTAAAATGTATTTATTATATGGGTTATTATGTCCTAACACCTCTTTACTTTTAGAATTTGTATATGTGTGCAACTGTATTTGTAGTTGCTTATTGAGTTGCAAGCTCACCCCTTTGCTGTTGAATCTTTTCAGGACTTGATTAGATTAAAGGCTTGAAACTTGTGTTTGAGTTTTAGGTGAGCCGATGCAAGCTATGGTGTACTCAACCTTCATCCTGCATATCATCTGACATTTTGAATGGCATTGTGTATATCAGATAACTTTCATGTTGTATGTGTGTAATGAAAGACAAGCATGAGTGCAATGCTTGACATGTATGTACATATATATTATTGGTATTGGTATTGGTATAGTTAAGTATGTTTTATTAAAATTTTATATTATGCCTTTAGTGAGATGTTTGATTATTCCACGTGAGCTTATTGTGAGTAGACACGTGTTTGTTTATGGTTTTGGGTGTCACATGCTGTTACATGTGAAATAAGACATAAGAGCACATAATGACATAATAATTATTGAAATTTTTTTTTTGAGTTACCTGCGGATCAGTTGTTGTTTTCCCATATTCTTTTGAATCAGTGGTGAACTTTTTGTAATCTTTCTCGAGCTTGTAATCAGGTGTGAAAATTTTAGAAATTGAATAGTTCTCTAAGCCTTCTTTTAAGTTGTACTCGTTGAGTTTGATTTTGAAAATGAATTCTTTTCCACACAAATTTTGAATTGCACGTGGTACTTCAAAGTTGAGCCATTCTTATTTTTGTAGTAATAAACTTGCACTCATATTATGTAGTTTCTCAGCTTCTTTGTCAAAAGCAACAAATGTTGCATTACCGATAATATCTGACACTTGAAGATGAATCTTATATATATAAGTTTTGAGAATTGTTCAATATTTTGTATGTATAGTTTTAAAAATAAATATTAAGAATAATGATATATCAACAATATTTACCTTACAATAGGATAACCACATGGCTTGTTACAAGAGTTGAATATATAAGTTCCATCTTTTGATGTTAGCTTTTTATTGCAAGAGTTGGATGCTACATAATGCCAGCCAAAAACTGAATCAATCGCATCTATTTTTGCTATAACTGTGAAGTCAACTTGCTATTATGTTGGTTAAAATTTATTTGTTTGAAATATGTGAATGGTGAATTTACCTTTATGAAGTGTAAACTTTTATGGTTTACTTGTTCTTCGCACTCCCGTTACATTTCCAAAATCTGTTGCACTGTTTTTCAGTTTGTAGACATTTGTTCTTCTATAGGAATTGGTGCTGTAACATCCCAAAGAACACTTTTATACATGGCACAAATAGATTTTTTTTTCGTTAATAGAACACATGTTTCACCAATAACATGAGAATTTATAGCATTACAAAATAAAATGTTTGAATACAATATCAATAATGAATGATAGCAAAATGCTAGTTATATATGCATCGGGCTCGTCACTGACCCACCTGATATCCCTATCGTATGCAGACACCGACCTAACTATCGCTTATCCTGAAAAAGAAAAACGATTGTAAAGAAATGAGCCTGCAAATCAGTAAGTAGCAACTAATATAATTTAAGAAAACTTCTTAAGAACTAATTAACCAGAATTAATTATATCAACTACAAGTGGACTATACGGGCATGTCTCTACCCATGTAGTCTGCTGGACAAAAACTATAGTCGAGACACGGTCTAGAATACAACCGTGTTTCGACCCCTGTACCTTACTGTCCAAAATTCAACATGCATACACAGCTGAGAACACGCCCGTGTCTTTGCATGTGTATCTCTCTGGATAAAATGCCACATTAAACATGCTCATATCTCCACTTGAAATATGTCGTGTCTTATCACATGGCCTGAGACTCGCCCATGTCTCGATCTGTCTCCTAAACCTGAAAATCCATTCTCACAATATTCCTAACTTTTGCAAAATCGTAATTCTCTCAAAAATCCACCAAGAAAACACTCTCTTCTTCCTACAACAATTCCCTACACATACATACACATAAATACACATACATAATCTCCACTAATCACCATCCTCCATTTGCCTCTGAAGGTGTCTTCCCTATTAATGTATAATTATCACTAAATAACCATAATAATAATAATAATAAATATCTAGATAATTATGGGTATATATCACCATAATATCTTATTGCCTTCTTAATGAAATGGGATTATTACATCATAACCCATAACTTTATATTGTGATAATTTAGTCCTATCTTATCTTACAATTTAGTTCCCCTCTACAATACATGTAAATTCCCAACTTAAATTAAGTCCACTATCTATGATGTATAAAATGCAATACATAACCACAAAACAGGTATTCTAATAAGGTAGGTGTTATATTTCTCCCCTCCTTAAAGAAAATTTTATCCCCAAAATTAATAACTCGCTTATTCTTCAATGTATCTTGTACCAAATTTCCTTTGTACTAAGGTGCATGAACTCTCATTATCCTTTGATATCAAAATTGTTCTTTCCAATTACTCATCCTAAAGACACACTAAATATAAGTACTTAATACAATCACACAATTTATACTATTATGCTACCAAATATATGTAGCAACCTGATGAGTGTGAAAAATACTTGTTTTAAGCACTCTATTTTATTGCATCTTAGGCTTAGTAGTTGCATTATTAGTTAGTTTTTAGTTAATTTAGTTAGTTTTGTTATTTTATCTTAATTATTAAGATTTAGTTATTTTTAGATAATTTCTATTGAGTTTTGTTTTGTGGGATACATTGGGATGAAGATTGGATTAATCCTTGAAATTTGGATGGGCTAAAGACTCAAGATAAGGAGTTATTGGGGTTATGCATGGCCGTGCTTCATTGGTGCATGGCCATGCCTGAAACTTAATTATGGCATGTTACAGGGTGGCACGGCCATGCCAAAATTGTGCACGACCGTGCATGATTAAAGGATCAGCATTAGTGGATTTCTTGCGCACCCATGCCTGATTGATATGGCAACCAACGAGATGATAGTTTTCAGCTAAAGTTTAGATAGAAAGGAACTTATCTCTTAGTTTTTGATTAGATATAGTTTGAAATGGGTTAGATTACCTTTTTCACTAGGTCTTTGGGTCTATAAATAGGACCATTTACTTTTTATTTAAGGGTTGTTCTTGCATTTGGGTTGTTCTTGTTTTTGTTCTAGTTTTATCTTAATTTCTATTTCAGAATACATTTCTGTTTCATTTGTTTAGTTCATAGTAGAGGTGATACTTGGCTTGAAGTTAGAAGAGCAAAGCTCCCTGACATCATTTGAAAGGGGTTTTTCTTATATCACTCTTTTATTTAATTATTATTATGTTCAGAATAGTTTTCAATTCTTGTTTAGTTTCTTTTATCTTTAATATGAGTACCTAGATCCTTTTATGGTTCTTATTCTGAATTGACCATGTGCATATTTTGATTATTGTTAGGTTGCTACATCTAATTCATTGGTTGTTGTTGTGCTTAATGTCATTTTAGGACTGATCAACCTAAAATTGAATTAACACTATAGCCTTAATCGAGAGATAGATTCTGTAGGAATAGGCAATGACCTATTGATTACTTAGTTAGTTGAGAGACAATTAAGCGGATTAATATTGATTAAAAGTTGTGTTTAAAATTGGAATTAAAAGGTATTATGTTGGGGAGAGCCAGTAAATTTGGTGTTAATTAATCTCCAATTAATTATAGGTTTATTTGAGAGGAAAATCTATAATTTCTAAGATCCTTTCAAAATGAATTAGAACTAGTATAGACCTAGTTGGGTAATCAATCTTTTAAAATGGTCCAATTGAGAATAAGAACCCTAGTTTTTAAACTTGCATTGAATTTGCATTTTTACCTTTCTTAATTTAATTTTGTTTCTTTGAAATTCCAAACTTTATTTCATTGTCTAAACAATGAAACATTATGAGTATTGCAATATTCAATCTACAATCTCTGTGGGACGATATCTTTATTAACTACTTGATATGATTCTGTACACTTGTGGATTTTGTACACATCATAACCCACTCTCAAAATCCATCATTATCCTTTCCCATTTTCATTTCGGAATCGTTAATAGCTTTAACTGCGTGCAGGACTTGATATTCCACTCTCATACAATAAGCTTCTCATATTTCTCTTCATTATTGGTCAATAATAAAAAGATTTTAGATCCCAATAAATTTTTGTGATCCTGACCTAATCCTTTCTGGGTAGAAATATACTTTAATTTTTTATTTCAATGATTGTTGACAATAGTTCTCCATATAACTAATACTTTCAAATCTTTAATACTTGAACACTAATAGCTAACTTTAGTTCATATGTCGGTTAGTTAACCTTTTGAGATTATAACTGTCCAGATGTATAAGCTATTATTTCCCATTTTACATTGACATACAACCTAACTCTTATCTTAAGGTTTTAATATAAACCATAATGCCACCATTCTCGGTTGATAATGCAAGTATAAGATCAGTAGTATATGCTTTTTCTAACTTCTCAAAACTTCGTTGGCAACTTTAGTTCATTTCCTTCATAATTATGTGCCAAAAAAACATTTTACGCCATTTAAGTCTCCTATTTGTTGCATTTATCATACAATTGTCTGTAATGATATTCAGAAATATTTTCATGTTCTTCTCTGCTTGATAAGTAAATGAAAGTGTTTTCAATAAAAATAATCACAACTGATTCAATACTATCAAAGAGTCTTGTTCATTAATGACATAGACGCATTTGGTGTACCAATCAATCCAAACGACATAATCAAAAATTCATACCATCCATTTCCAGTTTTGCATACTATATTTGGAAATAAAATGTTCTATCATTCGAAGTTGCCAATATCCCAGTCCCAAATCTATCTTCAAAAAATACTAGAGCATCTCTCAATTAATCAAGCAACCTTTCGTTTCTCAATTACGGGTAATTATTCTTCATTAAGATACTGTTTAATTGCCTGTAATTATTACCTAACTTCATATTACCATCCTTTTCTCTTATAGACTGAATTGATAACCCTCATAATAATTTATTCACTCTAACAATCTGCCCTTTCAAATTCTACAAGTTCCCTTAATGTGTGCAAAGCACTCAATATTGATGTAGCCTTTGGGATAATTTTATTTCAAATCTACTCTTCGGTGTATGAGTAATTTTGATATTCCATCTCAAAACACGTTAGGAAATTCTTTAATTATAAATATATATATTACCTTTGAACTAATCTTCATCGATTCTTGAGTATTGACTAAATAAATTTCATGCCCATCTCAGACCATATGAAAAACAATCATAGATGAAATCAATTAAACATGCACAGTTTCATTTTCCCACCATTACATGTAACCACACACTATCATCTAAATAAACTTCTTACCCATCTTCAATCATAGGAGATGCAATTCAGTTGAAATTAAACTAGCATGCATAGTTTCTCTTTTAATCATTATCTCTATCTTTCTCTATCTCAAAATATCCATATCTACTTTTTTTATATACTAAATTACAATGACACAATAGTTCCACACTTAATCTATTCTTAAAATAATACTATTTTTCTTCCCAATTCAATGACTATTGAAGTCTGCATATCAATCATATTGTTTTACTATTTTGAAATAAAATCCCATCATCAAATTCACTATCACAACATTCCAATAGGCATAGAAATATATATATATACCTTGTTTTAATAATTTCGTTATACCATGTATATATGTAATGCAACTCATATAAACGATCATGTGAACTCAGAGTTTGGACCTATCATCACAAATACATCATAAACAAATAACATAAATGTACCCATGTTTTCATCTGATGTGGCAAAAGCTTCTGGCTGAGTGATAACATGTACTCTTTCTTAATTCTGAGGTCGATTATCGAGTTTAGCTTATGTCAAAGTATCAGCTCCCTATTTTTTTACCATTTTAGCCTCTACCCAAACTAACACTGACTTGAGATATTTTTTTTCTTGTACTACTTCATTCAATTAGCTGAAATCTTTCAACAGTTTTCTTCAATGGACAATCTTTAAGGAAATGTCCAGCTTACTACAATAGTAGCATATATTAGATCTGGAACCCTAACATTTCCCTGAATAAATTCTACCACAACTATTACATATTACAATTAATGTACTGCTCACAACTTATTGGCGCCTTTCAACTGTTAAGTCTTTTAAATTTATTACTATATGTTTCTCCCATTGATTGACTAAACTAACTTACTTCACACTTTCCAAAATCACTTTGTTGAGAATCAGAACCTTTGAAGTATGGACTACCACTTATTTGAATTAAAATAGCGAAGCCACTAGTAATTTCCTTCTTTTTAGCTTTAGAGCTTTCTCTTCTTTTATAGATTTTTCATCGTGCAATGCAATTTCCACTGAATCTCTGTAAATTAGTGGTTTAATTATTATTCTCTCTCTCTCAAATCTCTAAATTCAATTCTTTCTCAAGTCTCTTTTGTTTTAACTCATCAGTTGTTACCTCTTTCGAAATATACTTCGATAATCTCACAAATTGCGCCTCATAATCGGCCACAAGTGAATCATTTTGCCTCAACTCTAAGAATTCAATTTTCGTTCTATCTACATATGCCTCTGAAATATACCTGTATATAAATGCTTTAAAAGAATAGTCTATCCAAATCATGGTCATCAGTACATTTTCACTTCCCAGTATTGTCTTCCACCAACCTAGAGCATCTTGCTCAAACAATGACAATGCATAACTAATTCTCTTTGCATAAGTATAATCAATTTAATCTAGAATTCTTTTCGAATTCTATAACCATCCTCTGATATGGTGGAATCACTACGACTGTAAAAATCTATACACTTTGCTCTCTTATATTTTTATGATTCTCATCAACAGTGCTATCTACTTGCTTTTGACTCATTGTTCTCATTGTTTGATTAAATTTCTGATATACAAGAATATGCAACTTATGGAGGGGTCGTGAATGACAATTTATTCAAGCTCATGTTATGCATGCGGATGAATTTGTCTATAAATTAACTCTAGTGATTCACCTGGGCCCAGTGCAAAGTGCATTATGTACTTTTATCCTGACTCATCTCAACTCACATCAACTATATGCAACTCCTAATTCATGCATGACATACCATGAATGCATCATATTCTTATGTCCCAAAGAAATCTAATCCCTGCTTTGACACCACTTAATGTAACACTCCCAAAGAACACTTTTACACGTGGAATAAATAGAATTTTTTCGCTAATAGAATACATGTTTCACCAATAACATGAGAGTTTATAGCATTACAAAATAAAATATTTGAATACAACATCAAGAATGAATGATAACAAAATGCTAGTTATATATGCACTGGACTCATCACTGGCCTACCTGGTATCCCTATCACATGCAGACACCGACCTAACTATTGCTTATCCTGAAAAAGAAAAATAATTACAAAGGAATGAGCTTACAACTCAGTAAGTAGCAACTAATATTGTATCACCCTCAAGTGTCGTATACGCGTGTCCATCAAAATTAAACAACACAGTGCATAAAAAAAATTTCATAAAAGATAAGTATATGTATATATATAAAAACTTTTTTTCGATACATTGAAAATACTTAATAATATACATATGTAGTCAAAATAAAATGCTTATTGCCATGATGATGTGGATGGACATGGTTATACCAAGCTTGCTTTAGACCCACCTGAGCTCTCAAAGAAATACCCTCAAGTGCACTATCAACACGCACCATAAGCTAGTCTAATTATCTAAGTCCTGAAAACCACAATTTACAAAAGAATGAGTTTACAACTCAATAAGCAATTATTAATACATGCAACAAATAAAACTTCTCAAGAACTAATTCAGAGAAAATTAACTTAATTAACTAAAATATGGACTACACGGGCATGTCTCTCCCCGTGTAGTCTACTGGCCAAAATTCACAGTCATGTCCAAATTTCCATATGTAGGCACGGCCAAGGACTTCCTGTGCATCTCTCTGTCCAATATTCAATACACATACACGGCCAAGAACATGCCCATGTCTTAGCCCGTGTATCTCACTGGACAAAATTGCTACCTTAAACATGCATGTATCTCAATACACAGTTTGAGACACGCCCGTGTCTCGGCCTATGTTCTCAACCTAAAATTCATTTGTACAATATTCCAAATATCCTAACAAATTGTCTAACACCAAAACTCCATTGTTGGTACCTTATCTACACAAAATCCTACCATTCAATATAATCCATAATCACATTTCGCAATCAAGTATACACATATATAAATAAGATGCTATGTATGCATGATTATGCTTGTTAGTAATTCGGCCGGAATTATCCTCACATGTTTCACATATAAAGTACACATTTACTTTATTCCTCACATAATTTATATTTTCACATTTTTATCATTAGTGGCCATTCCTGAGACTTTCTACCCAGCTCAGTCTCAGATCTCATATGTTTATATTTCTCACACATTTATCATATGAATGGCCACTTTTGAGACTCTCTGCCTGGCTCAGTCTCAAAATCTTACAATCAGTGGAGGCTCTCTGCCCAGCTCAGTCTCCACTATCACACATATATATTTCCTCACTATCACACATATATATGTACCAATATACCATCATAATTCAATATCCATTTCGTTTCTCATCAGTTTCAATATATATATATAGTGAACCATAGTTCCCCAGTCTTACAATAATACATGATAATTCATACCACATAAAGTGGCTTGCACAATTCAACATATATGTATATCATACTTTCCACCATAATTGATGTACACAACCAAACATGGTTAAACCATTATAGTCACTTGAGAAGCAATAGATATATAAGCAATACAATAACAATTACTTACCAAGAAGCTTCCAATTCCTTCAAGAAGAAAAGCTTCCTCCTATTGAGTTGTGTCTCCTCTATCGCTATCAGCTCCTACACACCACCATATAACAATTTCATATATTAAACATAACATTTGCACCTAACCTCACTAGATGCAACTAATTTCTTAAAATTAAATATGACCTAAGGATACACACACAAGTCTAATAACTCCTAAATTTTTACTAAAGCTAGGGTTATGATCCACTTTAAATTCCAATTAGAATTACTCAATTCGGATAAGTGTAAAATTAATTATGGATTTTAGAGTCCACTCGGCCAAAATAGAGCATTAAGGTGAGCAATAAAATATCTGGCCCTAATTGCCCTTCTTAACCACAAAATCTGTTCAACCTCAAAATATAAGAAATATAAAGAACTCTCTGAAGTTTCTCGGAAGTCCAACCTTGCTCAAATTAGAGCTTTATAGCTTAAGATATGGCACAAAAAATAGATTGAAAAATAGAATCACAGGACCCGAATTTGACATCAATCAAACTCAACTTAAATTCAATCCAAAACATATATAGAACTTACTAATGGATGCTTCAATGTATAAAAGCCCCTCTAATGCTTCCTAAGGCAATGAATTGCTAGCTTATGCAAGATTGAAAGCTCCCCAAAAACTTTTCAAGAACCACTCTTCTCATTCTCCACCAAAAATCTCTACAATCCTCTCATACACATACTCATATATACACCCACACACTTCACCAATCACAAAATGCCAATTACCTCTCCAAAGTCTCCCCTAATAATTACATACTAAGTATATTTATCAACCTAATATAATAATAATAATAATAATAATAATAATAATAATAATAATAATAATAATAATAATAATAATAATAGATAAATATAACTAAATATCTCCATTGTTCTTAGGCTGCTTACTTAAATGGCATAAATTCACCACAGCCCCAAACTTTCTATTGTGACAATTCACTCCAAATTTACCTTTTGATTTGGTCCCTCTCTAATATATATACTCATCTTCGATATAATGAGGTCCACTTATATACTATGCATCATATGTAATACGCAATACATACATCATATACACGTGTGCTAAAGGGCGGGTATTACAAATATAATTTAAGAAGACTTCTTAAGAACTAATTAACTAGAATTAATTAGATTAACTACAAGTGGACTACACGAGCGTGCCTCTACCCGTGTAGTCTGCTAGATAAAAACCATAGTCGAGACATGATCTAGAACATGACCGTATTTCGACCCCTGTACCTCACTGTCTAAAATTTAATATGCATACACGGCCGAGAAGACGCCCATGTCTCTGTTCGTGTATCTCTCTGGATAAAAATACCACATTAAACATGCCCATGTCTTCACTTAAAACATGTCTTGTCTTATCACACGGCCTGAGACACGCCCGTGTCTCGACCCGTCTTCTTAACCTAAAAATACATTCTCATAATATTCTAAATAATCCACAACCGTTTCACATTAATATCATCCATAGCAACTAATAATTGATAATACATTCACATGAGTATGTATAAATAAATATCCACACATAATCAACCATCACATTCACATCTTGCATTAAAATTAGAATTTAACATTTCATTATGCAATCACGAATGCAACATTACATATTCATACACATTGATTATCCGACCGAAATCGTCGTCACACGATTTCCTCACACATATAGCCAACTTAGGCTTAATCCTCATAATTTTACATTTTTTTCATACAAGTGGCCATGTTTTGAGACTCTCTGCCTAACTCAGTCTTAGATCTTACAATCAGTGGAGGCTCTCTGCCCAGCTCAGCCCCACTATCACACGTATACCTCGCATTCCTCACATAAATTAATATTCACATTTTTCACACAAGTGGCCATTTTTTGAGGCTCTCTGCCCAGCTCAGTCTTAGATCTCATAATCAATGGAGGCTCTTTGCCCAGCTCAATCCCACTATCACACATATACCTCACATTCCTCACATTCTTTTCAAAGTCATATTCATATGAGGCATAACGCACTATAACACAACATAATTACATTGTCAAAATTAACAATTACATTAAGTAATGCCTCATCATAATCACACACAGAGCTCACATATTAGCACATTTGACATAAAGAGCTCACATATTAGCACATTTGACATAAAGAGCTCACATATCAATACATCTCATCACATTCCACATTATGAATGCACATATAACGTCAATCACATTTCTAATAGCAACATTCCATCACCTAGTAGGTAACATATAATATTCATTCCACCTCCAATTACACATTTCATAATGCATATATTAACCTCACATGGTATGTAATTAGTAATCCACTTGTAGCATAATCATACCATTATTAATATTTTATAACATAACCTATAAATCATAACTCACTCATTGCACACAAGGCTTTAACATAAGAATATCTTATTTCTTCATTCATACACCATAAGGATAGCATTCATATTAAATTCAAAGATCACTTCCTTTTCTCACTATGATTTTATATCAATCATACATATATTGCACCTTCACATCAATATAATATTCATTAATAATTCTAAAGGGCACAACTCATCTACTCCACTATGTATGAAGAATAACATCATTTATTCAACTAACCAAGATAATGCATATATATCATTATAGCTTTAGTACATAAGAGAAACCAATTATATAATTTATTAGTAACTACATACCTCAGGTGCTTTCCAACTTTAAATAAGAAGAGCTTCTCTAGTTAATTAAACCTTCCTTTCCCCTTGCAACTCCTACACATATTTATAAATCAACCACATACACAATTCATCATTCCTACACTTTGACTCAATTAGTGTAATTTATTACCTCAACAGGATATGCTCTAAATTTATGCACATAAATCCTTTGGCTACCAATTTAATACAGGAGCTAAAATTATGAGTCTATTTTAATTCTTAATTAGAATTACTCAATTTGGATGTATATGAAATAAATTATTTGACTGAAATTGGGTTATATAGGTAATTAGAGTGAGCAACAAAATATCAAGCTCTGTTTTAGAGGCAGAGTCAACTCAATATTAAAACATAAGAGCTGTAGAAAACTCCTTGAAGTTTCCAGAACATCAAACTTTTCTCAATTTGAAGTTCTACAACTCTAGATATTACCATATAACTAATATATAAGAAAATTCACAAACTAGTCTATATACAACTATTGTCATGTTTGATGCATGAAATTCATGATGTTCTCAAAAATCATAGACACATCCTATAATCACCAAATTCATAAAAACTTTAAATATATGATCTACTATCAATTCTAATTGGAATTACTCAAATTAGACATGTACAGAATTATTTATGGATTTTTGAATCCATTTGGGTAGAACAGGGCTATTAGCATGAGTATCAAAATGTCAACCCCTGTTAGACCTTTCTAACAATAGATTCAATCCAAACTCAAAACAAAAGTTGTAGAAGACTCTTTAGAAGTTTTCAGAACCTTCAACCATGCTCAAATTAGAGTTCTACAGCCAAAGTTGTGGCAAAAACTCTAGGACTAAAAATAGAGGAAAATAGGACCTGAATTTGCAACAACCCAAAACTCAACTTCAATCAACAAAACACAAGTAAAGCTTACCAATTTATGCTCCAATGGATTAAAGACATCCTAAAGCTTCCCAAAGTAATTGTTTGCTAACTTGCGTTAAATCACAATTCTCTAAAAAATCCACCAAGAAAATACTCTCTTCTTCCTACAACAATTCTCCATATATATATACACATAAATACACACATATAATCTTTACCAATCACCATCCTCCATTTACCCCTGAATGTGTCTTCCCCATTAATGCATAATTATCACTAAATAACCATAATAATAATAATAATAAATATCTAGATAAATATAGGTATATATCACCATAATATCTTATTGCCTCCTTAATGAAATAGGATTATTACATCATAACTCATAACTTTCTATTGTGACAATTTAGTCCTATCTTATCTTACAATTTAGTCCTCCTCTATAATACATGTACATTCCCAACTTAAATTAAGTCCACTATCGATGATGTATAAAATGCAGTACATAACCACGAAACAGGTATTCTAAAAAGGCGGGTATTACAGGTGCAACTTATTTTTTGTGAACAATATCAACCATTTCTCCTGTTGTTGCCAATCTGTTGAAAGATAATTTTTTTTTTATAAATTTAAAATGGACTTAATAGTTTGGTTTCATAATAATAGGAAATTAATATTTTTTATAAGAATAAGATGTACATGATTTGGACATAACCTGTGTAGTATATATTTTGAACTTCTTGAATTGGAAAGTTGACATATATTTTTTTAGCACTTGTCGACAACAATGAATATTGACCTGTATTAAAATGTACATATATGAGCTTTTAATATAAATTGTGGAAATTATGTTGTAAAAACTTACCCATGAAATTTGATATAGTAGTTAATGTGACAATGATAACAAAGGGGCCACTTTTATTTTTGAGTATATCCCAATCAAAACTTGAGTCAACTATTCCCTAGAGTGTTATCCATATTTTCCCTATTCTGTATATCAAAAAATCATAGTTAATATGTTTTTAAGTTATGTGCATGTAATTGAAATATAAAATATCAACAATTCACTTACTGATCAATAAGCAGCATGATTTCTCTTTTGTTGGTTGGCCTACCTTTTGCTAAGGTTTCTTGTGATTCAGTAATTGAGATTAAACTACCAGCAATATCTACTTCAAGGTAATATCAATTAGTTGTTCATATGTACTTTTGGAAGACATATAATAGAATTTAGTATAAAAACTAACCTGTAAGATATGTAGTTTGATTCAATCTCGATGTAATTAAATCTAAATCTACAAAATGGAATTGATTGTTTGGAATCCTTGAAGAAAATTCGTCAATTCTCTTAATAGTAGTTATAACCAAGAAGAATAGCTTGATGGAATTTATAACAGGTCTAAAGTCTCCTGATATTGCGCATGCTTTAATATTCTTAATAATGTAAATTTGTCCCTCCTCCAAATGAGATTTGAACTTGTGGAGTTAGTTTTTATGTACAGTGGCATAAATAGTGGTGCCCTACAAATAAATTCATTTTCAAATATAATTGAAATTAAGAATAATAAAAAGGAAAAACCATTAGTTGGTCCCTCAACTTTGAAGATTTATTCTATTGAGTCTGTAAATATTTATTGTATTACAATTATCTTTTGTTATATTAAGAAATTTTATAGCATTTAAAATAAAACAATTATAATAAAGACTTGTAAATATATTACCTCTTCATCTATGAGAATCATATCTAAACTTATTATTTCATTTTAGAGTTTGATATTGATAGAGTCCCACATTTGTGCTATCCAAACTTTGAGAACCCAACCATCTCTTGTTGGAGTTAACTGCTGTAGGAAGTTGTAACTGTTTGCTGACATATTTTTGAATGATCTGTTTGCAAAGTTCAAATAGTTATTAAGGTATTTGAATATATATTTTTTTTAATAAGAATGACCTATTTGTATGAAGTTAGTCAAGGAAGAAGAATTAAAAAATACCAAAAAAAATAGTGGTTAAGAAAAAAATTTTAAATGATGGGGGTAGAAATTTTCTATAATCTATGGTTAAAATCAGAAACTATGATGCAACAATTATGCTTGGCACTAATCTAAACTTCAACTACTATAATATGAATCGAGGTTTGCAATTGTTGGAGGATGGTATTCTATCTAAAAAGGTCCAATCAATTTACAATTTCACAATTGCTTTACTTTCTCACGATGATCACTTTGGAGGAAATTTGCTAAAAAAAAACTCATGGCCTTTCCAAAAGCATATAGGATTTTAAAAACTTGCAAGGCTAACTTACTTGCTATGATTGGTGAAATAAGAATCACAATTGGATCATAGGTGGAATTTTGCAATGTTGATTATGATGGCTTTGAGAGAGCTTTATATGTTGAAGACAGTGAAGAGTTCAATTTAAGTCATCACTGTGTTAATTGTTTAGTTGATACTGAAATTTTTAAACTTAAATTTAGAGTACTGTAAGGATGGGGCTGATTAACAATAAAATTTTAAAAAAAATTGTCATGGTGATATTTGAGCTCAAAAATGAATAAATGGTTTAAATTATTAGTAGATGGTGTATTACATTTTTTTTTTGTAAATTATTTCTACTAATTCCAATAAATAGAATTTTATGGTAATTAATAAGATACACAGAGTACTACCTGATAGTCCAACTAAGCATACTCTACTGCTCGAATCTCACTATGGAGCTTAAGGTCCACATGAATATTGTTCCCTACAACTTCTTCATTACTTCTTCCTCCTTCATTCTTGCCCTCTGTTACATTGTCAAACAAAGAACATAAGTTTAACAAAATAAATGAAATTTTCCATAAAATGACATTTATTCATGAGGAATTATCAATGTTACAACATATACCTCAGTTTCTCATTCGTTAAATTCTTCTTATTGGCCCCCATAAAATTTGTGTCAGTTTGGTGAGGAATAAAATGTGTCAAAGAAAAATAAAAGGGCTTTTAGTTTTGGACACATTCTATTTATAACTGCAAGTTGCGGTAGTGGAGGAGAGAGAAGCGTTAGATTATTATTTGGTTTATTGTTTGGTGTTTTTGACCGTTGGATTAACTGATTACAGGATTAGCTGCTGCTTATTATGGTTCTAGTTAGTATAACCCTCATCTATCGATTACAATCAATATGACTATTTTAGTTAGAAATTATTTAATTTATATGTTCTAACTTTATAATTTTCATTCTTATTGACAATTAAATGACAAACCCTAGTAAAATTATTTTTTTACTCTGTCATGAAGATTTGAAGTCACAAGAAGCAAAAGTAACGTATAAGTGATATAAATAAGTTTTTCCATAATAAGCCTCAGATACAAGTTACCTTCTACTTCAAGAGCAAATTATGAGATTAATTCAAAAGCAGTGTATATTATCACATCTATAATTCTGTAAAGCTCTACAATTCTATAAAAATTCCTAACAATAAACACTGATTAATACAATACTAAATTCTTCCACTGCTTTCGAAGTTGCCACTGTATTCTATACAAAATTTTTGAAACCATTTTCTTCCCTAATCAAGCTAATCATAAACTTATATACTTGAATATATACATAAATATTAGCATTTACTGCTACCATCATTTTACGCTGAAGGTAATCTTCTTCTAATATATTGTTAAATTTTCTTTGTCCTCTCACCATTGTCATCCTTTGTAGAGCTTAGTAGAAAATCTCCAGGGAATAAACCATATGGCTGATACAAGGGATTGTGACTATGACATCCATGACAATTTGGATTAACTTCATTCAGTGCAGTTTCAGTACAAATGCATATAAAGATTACAACATGCCATTCTTAAGTAGAACATGTTGTTAAGTTTAATCTTAGTTATGGATGGGTTCATCAACAAGTTCTACTTTATCCACTTTCTTTTCAATATGTGGCTTGTCATCCTTTGCTAAAGCATACACCACTTCTATTCTGCTTGGGGCATACACTGAAAAGGACTGAGGTAGTTTACTATACCACCGTTCCTACAAGAGTAGACATACAAGTTTTAAATGCCAATTGTACTTTAGGATTGTACTCTGGAATGAAGATTGTCCCAAAAAAAATGCTAATAGAGAGACTTGACCTGCTGCTGTCAATTATAGGTTCAACTAGATGTGGCTTTCCATTTCTTAAAAATGCTCTTGCATATGGTTCACTTATATAACATTAACTCAGAAACAATGTAAGAAACAAAGACACTTGCACATCTTTTTCTACTTTACAACTATCAAAGTTCATATAACCTGTAATTATTTCTTCAAGTTTGATAATGCACTATTCACCCTTGTTAGCGACTTTTAGTATCCCCTCCCATGTACATTTATTGACATTGCATCCAGTACAAATGATAAATTCAAGTGCAACAATAAACTTATAACATGATAAAATCTACATAAAACCTAATAGAAAAAAAATTAGTTTAGTAGATATTAATTAAGAAAAGCATAGTGTGCAGAGCTATTGACAAAAAATAAACAAAAGATAATAAAAGATAAGGCATACTAACTATATCGAGAATAGTTTGCAATCATGTTAGATTTTATTGTATAAACATCAACATATGATATTTGAATAAGAATATTGGCCCTCTAGCTTTTTGCAGAGAGCTGAAAGCTATAGATTACAAAGTTTAGTTGCTTGATTATGACCACTAACATATCCAAGCTCACAAGCTTTAATGGATTAGTTCCAAATTTGACAATATTCTGAGTCAAACATCCAAGAGAACCTGTGTTGTGTATCCAAAAATTCCCTACTACATCATATAATCTTTGTAACATAAAAAATCAATATTTCGACAAAAATTAATTCTATTTGAGAGAAGACTTTAATAAAAGAGAGTTAACAGAAAAGTAGATATTAAAAAATAATAAAACAATAATCTATACATCGTGAAATAAGCATATAATACTTTCAACTCAATAACCGAAAAAATTATATGAGAGCAATTCATCAAGATATGAGGCAAACCTGACCTATTAGACACTCTAACTGAAGCCAACCTATCAGAGCAGGAGAGGCAGTGGAATCTGAAGATCGAGAGAATGATGATGGTCTCATTGTTATTCCTCTTTTATTTTCAAAAGCCATTGTTCTATGCCCTTGATATCTTTATGAAATTGAAGAATAATGATGCAATTAATCAAAACTCAAACATTCATCAAACACTTTTTTTATTATAAAGTAACCTAAACATTCAAAATACAATTATCCATCAATTTTTTTCATAGGTCACAAGTCACAACGTTAAATTAGAAAAAAAATCTCACAAATACAAGTTTCAAGAAATTGACCCATGAAATAAAAAGTTCAATTATAAAATCCTAAACATGAATGGACCAAAATAAACAATTTAAAGAAAACCAAGAGGCTAAGCAAAAGCAAATCAGTGTACCTTATAACTGGAAATTATTGAGCCGTAAGAAAAAACATACACAATCAGGACAATTGGTCTCAAGATATTTAACAAAGATTAAAAATTAAAATCCCAATAAAAATAGAAATTAAAAATTCAAAAATCAATTTCTTTGGATTTTGATATCAAAATTTAAAATTTTTTTAAAAAACATTGAAGGATAAATTACCTAAGGAGTTGAATTTGATTTTATATCTGAATTGAGAAAGACAAACAAAAAAGACAGTGAGGAGAGAGTGCGATTTAGATTGGAAAAGGAGAAGATTGTGCACTTCCATGGACTCCGCATAATTGTTTGCATTGGAACTGCTTTTGATGATCCGGTTATCCTTAGAGATTGTGGATGGATTCTTGATCAGACACTAACAATGACTCAATCAATAACTACCCCTAAAAAAGTAACAAACACTATAAATTACATACCAACAACAACAACAATCAAATTAACTTATATACCTATATGACGATGTTAAAAAAATGGCACAAAAAAAAGAGAGAAAGGATGGCAGGGGGAAAAGAGATAGAGGTATATTGAAGATGAGCAAACTTAAGTCATGTTGAGAAGATGAAGGAAGTTTTTGAGGGAAAAAAATGACTTTTCAATTTCCATAGAATTATTGATCCGTTAGATTAAAGAGGAGAAGAAAAGAGAAGCAAATAGTATATTAGATGTTTAGGTTAAAAATAATAATAATAAAATAATTTATGCAAGTAGTGATTCGGAGCGCATCGTAGTGGGTACGCTGCAGATGAGGTAGAAGAAAGAGGAGGAGGAGGAGGAGGAGGAGATTAGGGCTTGGGAGATGTAGCGGAGGAGGGAAGGGTAAGAGATGATGAGACGGAGGTCAAACGTTCCGATACGTTTATTTTAGTAGAGAGAGTGTTTATTTTGGGGACTAAAAGATAATGCTTTTTAAGTAGAAAAATGCTAAAATGAGGTAGTGCCAGATATCAAAATTTTAGACTACTAACTTGTAGTACTCAACTTTATTATATATATATAGATATAAATAGTCATTTTCTCTACTTTTTTAATCAATCAAAAAGCTCCATAACTTAACTAAAATTTTCTCTAGCTAATGACAATCATCTCTAGTAAATATTAACAATATCAACAATAAATCAAGAGCAAAGTCTTCAACAAGAAAAAAATACAAATCAGGAGCAAAATCTTCAGCAAAAAAAAATTAATAAATCAATTAGAATACGCTTCAGATTTTCAGTAAATATAATAATCGCATCAAAATCAAAGATCAATCTCAAAAACTAGAGAAATTCAAAGTACATAGAAAATAACCAAGATAAGTTTGTCGAAACATCTACATCTGAACATCAAACAGATTCTCCTTCAACTTACCAATTATATTATCACTCATATTACTTCTAATTTTGCTATAGAAACGATTTTCAGGTTTAATAAAATATTCCTAATCTTAAAATAAAACAAAAACCCAAAAAATATATAAAATAAAACAATAAATCACACATGTAAAAAAAACGTAAAAAATAAAATCAACTACAATCATAAAAACAATCTCACAATAACTAATTATCAATCTCACAAAAAAAAAAAAACCAAACAACAATAATCTAACAACAACTTAACAATGACCTAATAACAACCATAATATACAAATAATAACTTAACAACAACTACTACAGAACAACTACAAATATAATTACCAACAACAACTACATAACAATTATACAACAATCATAACAAATCAATAACAATCTAACAACAATAACCACTAACAACAACAAAAAAACACAATTACCAACAACAACTACATAACAACCATATATCAACAACAATCTCACAATAATAACTCCAAATACAAATAATTAGCAATAGTTATACAACAATCATACAACAAAAGTTAAATCTAAAATAATCATTTCATTAAACTAAAACACTAATCAAATTTAACACATGACAAAAATAGAAACAACATAAACAAAATACAAAAAAACAACTAAAAAATAAAAAATAACTAACAAAAATTCAAAAAATATACCTTAATAAAACCAACAAATTTTTTAACAAAACTTAACTCCAAATTCAGCTTTGTCCTCTTTTTAGCTCTATCAACTCTCTTTTTCGTAAATGCAACTGAATAAGAATGAGTTTTCTCATATGCAATTGAAGGTGAAGGACAAGCCCTCTTCTTCGAACTCAATTTTCCTCCACTTCTTAAATTAGAAACATCTCATTTTCTTTAAACTTTACTTATATCATTTTGTTTGAATTTTTTTAAAAGTCTCAAAAAGAAACACAAATTAAAAGAGTTCAAACCACTAAAATTTATCAACTAAAAAGCAAATGGTCCAACAACAACCAAACGAAAAATGACAAGATAAAATTAATAAAGAGTGGAAATACTCGAAACAAAATAGCAAAATCAAAATCTTATATATCAAAAACCCTCAATAAGTAAAACAGAAGTTGAAATTGAAAGGAATTTGAATTTTCAAATAAGAGAAAAGATGACTGGAAGTAAAAACACATCAAAGTAAACTAATACCGTGAAAATGAAAATAAAAGAACCGTTATATAAAATATGAGCCGGTTATTTTTGAAAAAACTAACATACTATAATTTTGATATTTTTAGGTTAAAGTTAGTCTACATTGATATTTTCTCAAAAATTTATTGCGAACGAAAGTTCATGACTGATATTTGGCAAAAGCCATTAATTCGTCTATGGACTCTTTGACTTTTTTGCAATCCATCTCTATATATTTATTTTGCCTAATTGAGTCCCTCAATTATCATTTTTCTATTGACTAAATCTTTTTTGACAACCATTAAATATGTGTTGTTGAAATACTGTTAATTACATGTTAAATGTAAAATAGCATCGTTCCAATTGCTGAATAGGGGTGAGAATTTTGTTAGCGAGGATTGAAAATAATAGAAAAAAATGAAAATGGTATTGTATAGATTTGAAAATCTTAAGTATAAAACTGATATTTTTAATATTGTCATTCCTCTCCTCACTTTCACCTATTTTTGTTTACACTTTTTTGTGAAGATAGTGAGATAAATTTTAAAAAAGTTTAATTTTTATTATATTCAAATGGTTTTAGGTTATGGAATAGATCATAGCAATGCAAAATTCAAATCTTATTCTTCATATTTGATTTCTAAATTTTTCAAGTTAATCATTATGGATTAAATTCATCGAAATGAATTCTCAAAGAAGCACCTTCTATCATATTAAGCATGCGTAGAAAATATTTTACAGCAAGTTTATTTGAGAGATTCTTCGTCAAAAATAACATCTCAAGTTTTGTCCATAATAATGCAACTGTCTTCTTATGAATAACTTATCGCAGCACCTCATTCGACAAACGTAACTAAATGGCAGCCATAACCCTTTCATATAAATTCTCTACCTTTTCTTTGGTCATCATAAATGATAATTTTTCATTCTCCAATAATACTTTATGCAACCCATTGTGTGTCAAAAAGGCTCACATTTTTACTTCCCATAAGCCAAAACACATATTGCTATCCAATTTCTTTATCTCAAATTTTGTTGTCACCATAATAAAATTTCAAATAATTATAAGCAACTTTGATACCACTTGTTAAGAAATTTAACCCTATGAAAGCGCGATAAAATAAAAAAAAATATTTAAGAAAATAAACAAACATGATAATAAAATAAAATAAAGAAAACATGCAAAATTAATATGATTTGATGTAAGCCTACTCTACTAGTGAAAATTAAAAGAAACAAATTTACTAATAAATAATAAAAATATAAGAAAGTAACATGGAGAATAATACTCAACCATTGAACCCAATTACATCTAAACAAGCTCATTATATTTGGCACTCAAAGGCACACCCAATGCACATAATTATAGCTATAGAAGAGTAGGACATCCTTATTAGTTAAGAATTCCCTTTCTACAATAGAAAGTAAGAGTTTAAATCCTTATTAAAATACTATTTCCTTTATTTGGCCACCAAGTATACATGAGGCTTCAAACAATAATGTCATAGGTTAAATAATTCAAGTCACAATTAACACATTGGTATTATGTTTATGATTGTGCAGGATTATTATTATATTATATGTTTAGGTTTTATTTGATTTTTATAAGTTGATTTTATAAATGTCGTTTTCTTTATTAGTTAGAAGTTCAATAAAATTCATTTTTTCATTATTTTGTTACCATATTAGACATTCATGCACGTAAAATAGCAATTGTTGTGCAATACCAAATGTGAATTTTTATTTATATTTACCATCTACAAATGATTTTATATGAAGAAATATCAACAATATTAATGTCACTATTAATACAAATTTATAATTTAAAAAGGCATTAATTATGTGGATGGAAAGGTGAGCATGGTTGAAGAAATCCTAGACATAAATTTAGTGTTAATACAGTGATGTTGTTGTATGAAATCAAATAAATTACAATGTTATGCAATCTTTTCTAATATAAAGCTATGATCCAAAGTTTTTAAATAGTTTATTTTGTTAGGTGAATTTTATTTCAAATAAGGAATCCAATATATTCTTTTTAGATAACTTTGGATGATGACTTTTTATGATTATTGTATAATTATTATAAGCATAGGTATTTTATGCCATTTTAACTGCTTAATTCAATATTTATTCTCCAAAAACGTGTTAAGCTAATGAATTACTATCAAAAATGTTGCCATTATTTGTAAATAATAAAAAATATAATATATAATTATCAAAATTATTGCATTATTTTTGCAATGTAACTCTTAAGCTAATTAATGTGAGTATCTTAGAAGTATAAAATGTTAGTGTAGATGTGCCCTAGGGTCATTCTTGTATGTTAACATTATGGCAATAAAATATTCATTTAAATAAAGTGTTTGTTTATTTGAATATTTACCTTTTAGTATTATGTTAAATGAGTTTATTATCAGGAGTTGATAATATAAGTGACAAACTCATTTAGTATATATACTATAAATATTCATAGTCATTGGATTAATATAAGGGTAGTATTAATCCCTA